>LD700006.1:1857704-1868504 GCA_003118335.3 Papilio memnon | reverse complement strand
GTAGTCTTTGACTCCAAAAATCAAACAAAAAAATGGGACCCACCTGCAAGCACTACCTTTCTGATAAAAAAAAAAATTCAAAATCGGTCCACCAGGGCCGGAGCTATCGCATAACACACATAAAAAAAATAATAAAAAAACATACAGACGACTTGAGTACCTCCTTCTTTTGGGACGTCGGTCAAAAATAAATAAGTAATTGGGTAAATTTATAATCTATGATTAAATTTTGTTTTTTAATCTACATTCCTTCTTATACCTGTCAAGTGCAAAATACAGTGTTCATGTCCTCGAGGCGATTTTTATATTATCCCTATTTCACAATAATTCTCAACAAAAAAAAATGAAAATCTTACTAAATAAAAAAAAATGTGTACCAAATTACTGTCACAATCACAAGTTACATAACCTGTCTACAAGTTGTGTTAGTTATACTGTTTCAATTATTTTAAACGCTTTTTAAACTGTAAGCTATAATTATTGCATGGTTATGACGCTGTAAAAAAAAGTGTTTTTGTTATCTCTCAACATTTTATGCTGTATCAAAATACGTACTAAAATGTATTTTTTGTATCAAAAATAAATTTAGAAAAGCTGCATTGTAATTGGAGGAGGCTTTTATCACTAATTGGGCCTATATAATATAGAAAGAAGTGTATAACAATGTAAACTACATGTATTGTGAAAAACAATTTGTGTATGGAATTAAATAAAGCTAAATAAATAACGTCGAAAAGCAAGAGCGCGCGCACACCCTTGACTAAACTATCGCACAACTGTTTAGTCTCGCTTTGATTCCTATGAGCTCCTCTTACACAACTCGATTTTTAGTTGTGCAACTAAACTGTTGAATTGGCTGCGAAACAATCGACAATCGCACAACAGTTGTGCGATAGTTTAGTCAAAGGTCTGCGCGCGCTCTAACTAATTTTCGAAATCGAAACCCCGATTGTTAGATCGTAACATGTAACCTGGCCAGTTAATTTTCGTTCGCAATTCGTATAAAAAAAATGTACAAACAAATATTTTCCACCTTCGTTTCGTATACATTTCATTCGCAATTAAACGTTTTGATAATTAAGAGTTTCATTGTTACAATTCGGCGTCGAAATAAATGTGCGCCGTGAGCGAAAAGGTTTTGTGATATTGCAGTGGGCAAGCTCATTTACGTAATATTTGCAAATTTTACCGCAACTTTAATGCAAAGTCGCGCTTTTAAAATGAAAATGAACAAACGAGGTCTACTTTGTTAGCCAATGACAAAAATTTGGTTAGAAAAACAAAGGATTTTTCCAAAAATTCTGAATTTCGAACGTATAAAGTTGACATTAACATGGGTAAATTTTTCACTTTACTTGATCCGGCACCTAAAACATTAGCGGTGACTCCGGCAGCCTTTGTGCGACAAATAAAGGACGCCAGAGGTCGTTAATTAATGGCCCTTTACTTAATTAAAATAACGGCAGTTCATAGCTTTGAAATCTGCGTTTTTTTATTTCCAAGCTACTTCCTTCTGATTTTAAAAATACGCTCTTCAAATAATTGAGACTGAGGTATGAAAAAATGGTGAATTAAAAAACTAATAAATATTTCTTTATAGTCGAACTACCATTGGACATTTCAGAAACCTTCCAAATTTACTTTTGTTTAAGAGTCCAATTTTTAAGCGTGTGATGGGTGGTGTAAACACTTCATTGCTGGCCGGATAGCAATTAACTCGTGTTCTCTCCAGCCCATAGTAACATTGTACAACAATTTTGGATTGCTTCACGCTGTCGTGTTCACTAATTACTTTACAGTACAGACTTTACACCATAATTTATGTACCGCATTAGGGAGGAATTTGGAATTACCTCTATAAGTTACTAAAAAGCTCTCACATAATATCCATTTAGCGTAATTCAAACTATGTAATAACTTTTTATACTTCTATGTAACGGATATAATTTTATTATTATGGCAAAGTATGTATTTTCAAGTTCACCTGGTTTACAATTAGTGTATTTACAAAATGATACATTGAATAAAATAATGAATATTCAAATTACAATAGACTTTCCTATACTGAATACAGCTACCGGCCGCAATTCTCGTGACAATATCAATTCTCATTAGCATATTTTATGAGAATTTCATAGTCCAGTAGACGACAATGATCCGTCTCATTTAATTACAAATCAGGGAGCCACTAAAATAAAGTATACATAACTATTATAAGTAACTACGAATTGTTTATTGTAAAGATACATTGTTTAAGCGCTACCAGCGCCCTGGGCGATGTTTCTACTGCGCTCCCTTTTTACCTTTTTAGGGGGGGTTAACAGGGTTTCCTGAGACGGTAACAGCACAGAACAGTAACGCCCATTATTGTCTAGCGCCCTGGGCGATTGCCCAACCAAACCCTACCCTGAAGTCGGTACTGTTAAGGTATAGCTTTCGAGATATGTACTAGTAAAAAGTCCCCCTGCACTTAAAATTTAGAGTGCGCTAACTAAAACGACATACTAGTCGATTCTGACTGTACTTCTATTGACGAGTATGAATGGTAACAATGTCAATTAGATGTATTCTAATACTATTTTAATAATTTGAGAATAAGAGTTTTCCCGGAAACATTTTAGAATTTACAACTGTACGTTTGATTAAACAAAACACTATATTAGAATAAAGTGTAAGGACCATAGTAAATAATGTGCCATCGAGAATAATTACATTTAGAATACTTCAATCAAGCTAAGACCCTTGTTTACTGAAACATTGTCCCACAGAATGATAAATAACTTGCGGCTCAATTCGACGCCGTAGCATTAGTTAGGTACGTACGTAAATTCGCAGTACCTACGAGTCGATTTACAACAAAATTTCCGTAAAACAATACACTGCAAAGTAAAAAAAAACAATGAAACCTAAACACTTAGGTATTTGAAATGCTATTGTACTTATTTTAAAACAACATTAATTAGCACTTAATTTATTTTTACAACTTCACCTGACTGTGCTTCAAGAAATTATTAACCGCGTCTTGAATTATTTATTTAAATAATTGTTTATGTGAGACTATCGTGACGTTCAATATATCGCAACTAGAGTTTTTTTAAAATTCAATTCATATTTGAAAGCCTAAATTACCCTAATCTTATAAAAATACTCTCGTGAATAATAAAACGATACCGTAAACTTGTCACGGCTTGTTAAAGTGAATAAATATAGACGAGGACTCGACTTCGAAACACAAAAGAAAGAAAAACCTGAAATTAGTTAAATTACAAATTGTAGCGCAAAACTTTCTTTAACAATCCGTTTTTTTCTTCTAAATTAGTTATGTATTTTTCCCACCACTATTCATAGTTAAGACTAGGTTAGGGACTGAGTACGATAGAGTTTAATTCGTAAGCTTCAGAACTGTACTGTGTTATCTGCCGTAACAGGTCAGCCCTTGCAAGCGTAATTTATGGCCATTCCAGTTGACACGGCCTCAGGAGTTGAATTTTCAACTTAGTAACGTAGTCTACATAAAATGCACGTAATATAATTTGCAATTTTGTTTTAAATTATGATTTATGACTATTATGTTGACTATATAAAAATCTATATTTTAAAATTACTCTTCATTTTGACTTATAAATGTACAAAATCAACCACAACTTTCAGGATTCCGATTATATAAGTAGGAGAAAAATAATAATAATCAAAGCTAATTTTATATATTTTGTAAGAAAAAGATAAGTTTGCGTTAAAAAATAATAGAAATAAAAATAATTGTTGGATCAATTTAGTTAGCAAAGGGTGGCAAGTTCGCGACTTGCATTTAAAAGTGGAGCTATCGATTTGGCTCGGGCCAGGATGGAAAATCTTTTCACGACAAAATGTTCAGTCATTAGTCAGCGTTGTAATAACAGCTTCGCTCTTAGATTGCATTTTTATTTATCCGTGCATTATCATTTTAAAGCAATCTGTTAAGGTTATTTTATAATTGACGTCCTGACTAATATTTTAAAACTACATCTTATTGCAAGTTTTTGCCTAAATCGAAATGATTCTAAACAGAAGAGCCAAAACTTAAGTTTTGAAATTTCGATGTTATGGAACCAAAATAATTTTACCAAACCAAACCACCAAACCAAAATAATTAATATAACCAAAAATTAGCTTTGTTGATATGATATAATAGCTTTCGCCCGCGACTCCGTCCGCATCGAATAAAGTAGCCTATGTGTTCTTCCAGGCTATACTTTTCAAATTTCATCAGGATCCGTTCATCCGTTTAGGCTACAAACTTTAACAAATATTCTTGAATCCATATAAACTTTCGCATTTATGATAAGTACGAAATGAGATTATATTATTTTGCTCAAATTTGTAAACATATTTCTGTAGTAAAGTGGAACTACACAGACCTTTTATGCAATCGTCTATTCATGTACAAGGCAATGTGTTCGGTGTTGCCTAAATGATAGAGCACAGATTCCCTGGTGCGTCTCTGATTGATGCGTCCAGTCGCCGGGTCGACAGGCCACTCGAGCACACTCGCTCACACTAATCTACTAATCACTCAATAGAACGAGTTTATCAGATTACTTGTGAATTTTTAACTACTGTTTTGTATTCCAAATTTTAGAATATGCACTACATAATAGAAACTATTCGCACTTTAAAACACGTGAAAATAATTGTAAATATTATACAAAAACGGTTTATCATACTCTTCATTTTTACGAAGGAATTGCTTTCGCGAACATTTTAAAAAATATTTCAAAATGTTACTGTAATTTATAAGCAAAAAAATTTACGCAAAATTAAATTAAGAATCTCTTATAATTAGGTTCTATTCCATTAACTTTATTTAAGTAAGAAAAAAAGGAAAAGGAAATCTTTTTGAGACGATATAATGTTTTTAAAAAAGGTCTATCACAGTTAATTAATATTAAAGAGAAGTGAGTAGTTAAATATTATTATTATTATTATTTTAATGAAGGACCGCTGTCCATTTCACGGAATATTAAAATAAACTTTAAAACTATCGATACGTCTATAGCAGCATTAGCTACTGCAAAAATGACCTATCCGATCGGTGCATAACAACCAAACAGAATAGGCTGACAGAATGTTAGACTTCCCATTTTTTAAACTAACCAAATATTATTTGTTACTTACGCAATATAGGGTTTGAGAGTAGCTCCAGTGTTAGAGAAATTAAGGAGTAAAAGGTTAGCATGGTATGGGTATGTTATGAGGAGGGATAAATCGCATGTAACAAGGAGAACGTTAGTTATGAGTGGTGGAGCGATGGACTGATGGATTGCGTGAAAGGTGATGGATCTAGAAGGGAGTGATGACTGAGATAACGGATGATAGAGTTATTTGGAGGACAAAAACCTATCGCGCCAACCCTACAGGAGTAGGATATGGGGGAAGATGATGATGACTTACGCAATATAGTGTTATGATTATATTGTGTGCTGATATAAATCTGAATAAACGTGTAAAAATGCGCAATATCTAAAATGGTATTGCTAATATAATAGCTCGTTCCGCCCAATCTCATAGCTTGAAGCTCGGAGGCGGTTATGGATCATAGAATTGGATTATCGTCGGATATATCTCAATATTTGTTGCGAAATTCTTGCGGGAATTGTCTTTGAAAATATTATATGATAGCCCGCGTTGCTTGTATACATTTTTATATTTTCCCAGACATCATTTCTCTTTATAGAAACTTTGTTGGTAAGATTAATATTTCAAAATAAAGGGACTCTAGGGTTTTAAACAGGTTTTGTTATATTTATTTAGCTAGTCATGAAACTTTATCTTTGTAATTTAATTAGAACTATTTGAATAAGTTCATTAGAGTTATTTACCTACGTACATAATACGCAGATAAGCATTTAGGTGAATGTGATAAATTCTGTGAGGATATAAGCGGACGAAACGAGCCGTCGCAACCTTTTAATCCTTTTCAAAGGTTTTATAAAAACGCGTTAAATCTGAGAAAAGTTAAAGCGGAAATTGCAGTCCCTTTGTGCGTTTGTTCGTAAAAATTTCGCCTGGGGTTGACGTATACGCTCGTATTCTAGCCGCTCCTGACGACCGAATCATGATTCCAAGGGACCGCGATTTTTTTCTCGCTTATGGAGGTTTTCGTTTATTTTCTACCTCATAGAGGTTAAATAGTTTTCATAGTTAAAGACTTTCAGAAACGCTTTATTCCTTTTTTGACACTTTTATTTCCACTACCACGATGAACATCAACACATTTTTTTTAAATGTATTAATCTTACTCATAGGAATAAATAGTCAATGTTACTCTTTCATTTCAATATTTAAAAACATACCCTCTAAGTATTACAGAAATGTAAAATTTTAAATATACATTTATGTGTGTAAATCGATGTGAAATAAATCACAATCAGATAAAGCTGATCGCGTCCGCCTGCCGAGTGAAGCTCGGCATTTAATCAAACGATTCCAAAGATTTTCAATACTGTACGTATTTGTTTAATTGCATTCTGACGGTTATCGGCCAGGGAATTTTAATTAATCTCGCTACATATTTAAGCTCAGTTCTACTGACAGTTTTAATATCAGAGTCAAACTGTTCTGTTAAAACTGAACATATGTACCGGACTCTTTGGTTTTGGCAAGGCAAATCATTTGTTAATTTCTTTTTTTTTCTGTATGTAGACATTACATGTTTTGTAACGAACTAATGGGGAAGGGATTGGCTCCTGTGGCACGCGGCAACCTAATGCAGGAGCCAACGCTTCCATGAAATGTATACGAAAGAGGCAATAAATCATCTATTATATTATTATTATTTATTTAATTATTTGATTTTGCCACGATTTTGAGGAAAACTTCCATCTGGCTACGGACATTTATTTGTGATTCGATAGCGAAAAGCATCAATTTAACGTCTACCTACGAATCCCTTTGGAAAATAAGAGCAAAAACTTCTTCCCACATATTTGCTCGCAATCGTCGAAGCAAACATTCCGTGTAAACGCAAACACGATAAATTCGGACTGAAAGTAAATGGAAGGAATGAGTGGGGGCCTCCCTTTTTTACATTGCTAAATAACGAGTTCATTAGGACCGTAACTTATGATACCATCGCAAACCCAAATTATTTAGGTAATAAAATATAAAAATACAATGTTCATAATAACAATATCATCATCTACCCTACATTATCCTACTCCCGTAGGGTCGGCGCACCGGGTTTTCGTCCTCTAATTAACTCTATCATCCGTCATCTAAATCATCACACCCTTCTTGATCATATCACCTTTCACGCAATCCACCCATCTCTTTCTGGATCGATCTATACCAGTGTACCCCTCAACACTCATAAATAAAGTACTCCTAATTCTCAGCACATAATTACAATAATTATATAAAATTTACACTAATGAAGAGGTTAATACGCATATGTTACTCACGATTTCGTCCGCACGGAATTAAAAAATCTAGTAATAAATATACCCTATGTTACTCAGTGATGATGTAGCTTACTAATATTAAAATGTTTTTTAAAATCAGCCCAGTAGTTTTTGTTTAGTAATTACGTACAAAAATACAAATCTTTCTCTTTATATGTTAATGTAATTAGGTATATTAAAGTTATTTATCATACAAAGAGAAATTCATACCAAAATGTAAAAAAAGGACAAATTATGTTTGGATAAAAATAAAAAATTGTGAAAATATCTTTTTAATCCGTTAATTCAACAATCAATCATAATATTTGGCGTAATAAAAATATATTATGCCATAGTATAAGCGCACTTAATAATAAATACAAAAATGTCTACTTTGTAAATTAATGTTTATAATCCTAATATAATCCTTTAAAATATCAATTTAATCTACCGACCAATTCCCATAAAATTTCATCTAAACATTAAACTATCAATTGTAAAATTTAAACAAACTTACCAATCATCCTATCTTAACCTCGACGTCAGGAAACGGATCTTAAAACGACTTTCAAACTTTATGTTAGCATAAGCCAAGAAAACTAATCACGAACTTTGATAAACGTTACTTAAGTTAAAGTTTCAGAATTAAGAAATAACTTTTCCAAACATAAACCTAAAGGGAAATAGTGAAAAAAAATTCAGGAACGAAAATTATAGCGATCAGGATTAAGTACCATACACTTTGAAGGTCCCGACACGACTAAACCTACCCGAGGTTACGCTTTCAGATTTCCCGCTCCTATAGGGGTGGAATTTTCATGATACAAACCTTCCGTAGTTAATATTTATTCCAGCGCCATCTATCTAAAATGCCTTAAACTCTAACCCACTCCATAAGTATTAATAAGAGCCATCTATGTAAAATTTGAGGAACTGCTTCCATTACGACAAGTAAAAGACAGTTCTACACTTCCTGTTTTGAACTAGATGGCGCAATCAGTACATAAAAACGACATATTTTTTTTAACGCGTGATTAAAATAAACGTAACGTTATAAAAAATGTATTATTTCTAACAATGTACCCGTTTCCGAAATAGGTAAAATTAAAAAGACACGAAAATTGTTACCTCTCATATGCGAAAAGGTAATTTCTCGCGAAACCTTGTCAGTAAGGTAAATCACTTATAGTGGAATTTTTTTTTTGCTTTAGCAAACAAATTGCTTATATTGATGTTTTTTTTTACGTGATGGGTGTAACTAGTACAAAAAATCCCAGATTTACAATCTTAATTTTTCATTAGATATAGTAACTGCCTTTATTATTTTTGATCACGTTTTACAACTCACTTATGTAATGTTTGTAAGTTAAAAACAAGTAACTTTCACCAATATACGGTAATTGGAGTTCCTGTTATGAAAAAAAAAAGATCGGTATATTAAAAAAGTAAGATGTAATAGTTTAGTACGTACACTTCAGACTACCAGGAATTTATAATGAGCTAGCTGTTCCCGTGCGGCTTCATCCGCGTGAAATTATAAAAACTTTATGTTATTGTATACATTTGTCAAATTCTCAATTGCAAACGTCAAAATACCAATTACCTTATTATGGCAAACTTGCTTCCTTGATGTTGGCAGCAACTTATGGTCTCTTTCCCACATTAGGGTTTTTATCCAAAACATTTACCCCTAAGTTTAATGGCGTGAAAATATATAGCCTAAAGCGTGACTTAAGTGTAGGGCTTTTTATTGAAAAAAGAATAATTCAAAAATATGCTGTAATTGCTGACATCTTAAGAAACATAGGCAACAAAGAAGTGTGTGTTTACGCTTTATTATATTAGTATAGATATAGATATAGAAAAAATAAAAAATAAGTAAAATAAGTATAGAGTATAGATAATATGGTAAATCGGACCGCCATACGGATTTTTGCATTATATATGTTCAAATATTATATTATATTTACTTAAATCGGAAATTGGTATTTGTATCTGAAATGCTTAAAAGTCTGAGTCAGGTAGTATTATTTCATATTCTGGGTCGAGCCTCGCTTTCATTAGGCCTTTTACTGAGACCGGTCTGGAACATAAAAAAACTTAGATCGTACTTAAATCGTATTAACTTACACGCTTCGTTCACTTCCCTGAATATTATTTCACAAGGACAATGTCTTTTAAACTTTAGGCGTCTGTCAACAGTCCTTCTCGGAGTCCTTAAAAAAGTTTCTTGAACAAATAAAATCATGTTGAAACATTTTTGACGATATCGTAAAAAATACATCATTTTTTGGGCCCATATTATTTTATAGACCAGGAATCAGTTCTGCTTTATAAGAGAATGCTAAATTAAACATCTACTTTGAAAACTGAAGGTGCAATCATAAGATTGAAGTAAAAGACGATGTCTTCATTTATATTGCAGATCTATTATGTAGATATGGCGGATAATGTCAAAATGAACGGGTTTTTGGTTAGATCCGCAGTTTAAAAGCATGACCCCAATTATAATATCTATGGATTACAAGGAACATATCGATATATGTTCAACTGTCTGAATAACAACAAATGACAACAATTTTTGTCGGGGACTCCCATAATCATCATAAGCTAAAGCTTAGAACTATGTGATGTGAATTAAGTGATAAACTCATTTTTTTTCCACTTGAACAATTTTCATAACTATGGGCACTATGGCGTCCGCTTATAATATGGACTAATATTATGTCGGTGACGGTGACACACATGTAGTTAGCGCCCGACGCATAGAGGGGTCAGTGGGCAAGGAGCGACGTCACGTGATCTAGCCGTTTGTACTACGCAGTTTGTTTGTAAACAAATCTCCGACGACGCCGGGATGTAAACACTTACTATGCAGGGTTAAATTTAATTCATAACAAAACCGGGGCAGACTTCATTCACGGTAGTCGATTACTTATTTATGAGTTAAGACGATCATACAGTTCTTATTATGTGAAATATTGGTGTTTATGAAAAATAATAAATTCAAAAAGGGAAGAAAATGATTCTGACATTCCAATTTTATATTATAATTTGTCATTGATTTTAAGTTGTTCTTCATATTAAATTGATTTTTATTTTGTTCTTCCAATTAAATTATTATATTTTTTATTGGTTATCCTCATTTAAACATGGTCCTTCGAGCCGGATATACGATGTTGGATATTTCAGGAGTATACGGATTAAACCAACATAAGAAATAATCTTTGTCTTATGGGAGAACCGATGGGAGACTGCACGTCTCTTTGGAATGTGGATGATTTATTGGTGTTAAGTAAGTTAAGTTAAGTGTACGGCCCTAGCGGAAAGTGACATAACTTATATAACATAACATAAAAATGTCTTGTAATTCTTGCAAAGC
>LD700006.1:1802616-1838393 GCA_003118335.3 Papilio memnon | reverse complement strand
TTGCAAGAGTGCCGTGATCGCAACGGATTACATTTAGAAGATGTTATTTTCAAAAAATAATTCCCGTTTTTTAAGCTTTTTTTGTAAATAAAAATTTAATTCATAATGTAATTAGTTTTATTTTAGAATTTTTTTTTCCATATCAAAAGACTTATGGGCCACCCTGTATTATAAATGCGAAAGTTTAGATGGATGGATGTTTGTTAGAGTTTGTAGCCTAATCTGCTGAACGGATTTCGATGAAATTTGGCATAAATGTAGAGGATATTCTGGTAGAATACATAGGCTACTTACTTTTTTTATATATTCCACGCGGATGTAGTCGCAGGAGAAATCAAGTAACTATATATACTTAGGAACAAAAATTAACAAGTGTTGATGGAATTACTGTCTGTAATTACTTGAATTGTTACTGGTTGTTGTTACACAAAACTTGTTTTCTTTTTAAGCCGGATGATACATAATTTATCTGCAACACCCTAATTAATTCGTTAAATAAAAGATATTTAACAACATAACGGGGGATACAATTTAAAGGATTATTCCAAAAACAAATTGTACCGACACAGACGAGAACTATTGACATCTACGATTGTTATGGTACTTGATATTGAGATTGTACTAGAACATAAATACATGCGTACTACGTATCGAAGGCTTTTTTTTGTGACTGATTTGCCACTGTTTGCCTTGAAGAGGCATTTACAGCTTCACCGGGATTGAGGTGGCAGAGCGCAGATGGCGCTTAGCCTAAACCTCGTTTATGAGTAACTAAGCTCGAGAGTTCCCGCAGGAGCCTCGGCACGGGCCGTTACTGCGTTATTATTACCGGATTGGGAGGCCGCCGAGCTCTTAGGTCGCTTCGGTGGACGCTCCATGGGGTGACTAGGCACAAGGGCCCCCGAGAGGGGACCTCGGCTTGGGCTGTCACTCAATACGCGTTTAGCATTCCGATTCAAGGGTGCTATGCAAGGACCCGTTATGCCCGGTTCACACTTGGTCACTACAGTTGGACGGTTGCGATGGCCAGTCATAAATTGTATGGACTCACTGGCGCCATTTAGTCTTCACACTATGCCACTTGATTGCCAGTCCAGTTATTGAGCGTTACTGACCAAGTGTAAACCGGGCATTAGTCTGGATGTTGTCCGCGGCGAAGTTAGTTTCGATTATCAGACAAAGTTGCAATATCGACATTCACAAACACATTTGAAAGAGGTATACATTATTATTTTAACTTGCGAAAATGAAATGTCATAGTCGAATTTGTATCTTGTCAAAATCAATTGTCAAATTGAAACTTTTGTTTAGTGCTATTTATTGCTTAAAATAATTGTTTGTGATTGATGTGTTTATTTGTAAAATGTCAGTTTTACGAAACTACTTTTTACCTTTTCAATTTATTATACCCTTTGGTCCCAAGAAAGTCTATTATTAGTCTCAATGGACCTCATTTTGTAACCATTACAAGTACCAGGAATAAGGATACTCTTTGCTTTGTAATGAAGTTTATACCAGTACTAGCTTTCGCCCGCGACTCCGTCCGCGTGGAATTAAAAAAACAAAAGACTATCCTCCACGTCTATACCAAATTTCATCGATATCCGTTTACCCGTTTAGGCTACAAACTCTAACAAACATCCATCCATCCATCGCTGTCGAATTGAATAAATAGTATCCTATGTCAGTCTCCAGGCTCTAAGCTACCTCCTCACCAATTTTAAGCCATATCGGTAATGCCGTTCTTGAGTTATAAATAGTGTAACTAACACGACTTTCTTTTATATATATAATATACGAGTATATAGATTATACGTCGTAACTACAACGGTACAAAATCTGCTCTTCGTTCTGGAATAAGGGGGAAAGGGTCCAAAACATTTATATACGTTTATAAAAAAAAAAACAATTAAGAATATTGTTGATAGCTATTGCGACTTCGCCCGCGTGAAATTAAAAAATATAGCCTATGTTACTTACAGATAAATTACCTTTCTAAGGGAAAAGAATTTTTAAAATCGGCCCAGTAGTTTTTGAGTTATTTCAATACATATTATACAAAAATACAAATCTTTCCTCTTCATAATATTAGGATAGATATCTAATGGGAATGATTCGTTGGGTTTTAAACTAATGCAATTTCCATAGATTTTAGACCATTAAATTTACTAAAACGGACTTGAGGTCTAATGAAATATAATCGATTATGTTAATTTACCCTTTTATCTGCAAACCAGGTGCGCCTCCTTTGCCGACGCCGGTGGGCAAGAAGAATTCGTCCCGGCGTAACGCGTGGGGCAATCTCTCCTACGCGGACCTCATTACGCAAGCCATTACCTCCGCGCAAGACAACAGACTCACGCTGTCGCAGATTTACGAGTGGATGGTGCAGAATGTGCCATACTTCAAGGATAAGGGAGATAGTAATTCATCTGCCGGATGGAAGGTAGGTAGAAAAATAAAAGGTTGTCAAATATCTCCCTTCCGCTTTTTTGCTCTTTATTCAATGCTTTATAAAAAGTGTTACAGTGATCGG
This sequence comes from Papilio memnon, assembly GCA_003118335.3. Taxonomy (NCBI): domain Eukaryota; kingdom Metazoa; phylum Arthropoda; class Insecta; order Lepidoptera; family Papilionidae; genus Papilio; species Papilio memnon. The sequence continues at coordinate 1,835,857 of LD700006.1, read as the reverse complement.
ATTTAGTTCAAATATGCGCCGTTTTGTTCGATAATCTGTTTCCATCTAGACGGCAACTTCATAATACCTCCCTCGTAGAAGCCCCCCTCCTACTTATTTGCGAAGAACTCGGACAGCCACTTTTCACAAGCCTCTTTTGAGTTCAACTTTACACCACCAAGGGCGTTCACCATGGACAGGAACAGGTGGTAATCACTTGGCGCTATGTCCGGGCTATATGGTGGATGCGATAAAACCTCCCATCCGAGCTTCTGACGAGTCATCAACGAAGTGTGTGGCCTGGCGTTGTGCTGGTGGAATACTACACCCTTCCTGTTGGCCAATTCTGGACGCTTCTGGTCGATCGCCTGCTTCAAGCGGTCCAGTTGTTCGCAGTAGATGGTAGAATTAAGCGTCTGGCCATATGGGAGCAGCTGATAGTGGATGATTCCCTTCCAATCCCACCAAACACACAGCAAAACCTTCCTGGCCGTCAATCCCGGCTTGGCCACTGTTTGGGACGATTCACCGGCCTTCCACCACGACCGTTTTCGCCAGTCACCATCCGCTTCAAGAATGGGTCGAGTTCGTTCCGATTCAGCAGCATATCGCAGGCGTTGATTCGGTCCAGAAGGTTTTTTTGCGTCAAATCATGCGGCACCCAAACATCAAGCCATTTTTTTTGTATCCAGCCTTCTGCAGATGGTTTAAAATGGTTTGGTGACTAACTCCCATCTCCTGGGCGATGTCACGAGATGCCACATGCCGGTCTAACTCGATGTAGTCCATGATTTGATCGGTATTTGTCGTCACAGGTCTTCCGCCGGCTGGCTTATCCATGGTGTCGTTTTCACCGGCTCTGAATCGTCGAAACCATTCCTCCGCGGTTCGAAGTGATAGAGTACCATCCCCCAGGACACCATTAATCTCACGGAACGTTTCTCTAGCGGATTTGCCTTTAACGAAGGAAAACTTTAAAATAGCGCGAATTTCGGCGTTAGTGAACTCCATGTTTACACGTCTATAACTCTTGAACGCAATATCCAAACTAATTATGCATAGCGTCGTTTTGTAGGTTATGTCAAGACCTTTCAAATTATGTATAGTATTGCCAGATACGAGCTCTGTAGCGCTTTGTACATAGCCGCGAAATTCAAAAGACAAAAAGGCGGAAGGGAGATATAGTACCGAATATTTTTTTTGTTCTATTGATTTTAAGACTAATAACATTATGTATTTGAATTATGTTTCGTGTTTAAACGACGTGAGAGCAAAGAGGTCAAATACTGCAAAAAAAATCCACATTTTATGTCTGTATCTAATTATTTTGGAAGGGCTGATATTTATAGTTTTTTTTTACAGAGATCTAAAAATGCTTTAATACATCCAGTATGTTGCTATATTAAAAGTACGTACTAGTCTAGAATTAGCCATCTCCCTACCCACAAAGTAACCCACGTCATAAAGATCCGAAACACTGACGGCTATTACCATTCTGTTACTGTACGCACTTTAAACAAGAATTCAAATAGCTCGATTCGAAATTTTATCATCATTATATCATCGACAATCATAAAACTTGTACGTTAAAAATCATTCAAAAATAAAAAAAACTCTTAACAAACGAGTATTCACATTAGAATCACAATTGCCGTTTATATACTTTATAATTAGCCGTTATCATGATTGGAGACGATTAACGTTCGACTTTAATTTATTGATAGGTTTCTGCCAACTGCGTTTATTATGACAGATATCTTTAGTGCAAAAACAAATATTTGCGGGGCATTTTCTTACTCTATCAGTGTTGGATATCACTGCATATATCAAAATTATCAAATAATATCTCCGAAACTTCAAAAGAGGTTTGTTATCGAAGTATACGGGATTTACACACTCGTGAATTTCCACAATTATAATTGCAAATGAACTGTAGACGCGTTTTAAGCTTTTGCCTTGCCAGCCAGTTCTTATCATATTTACTTTAGTAACTCATATTAAATACCATTTTTATGAATCATTTGGCCATGGTCCATTTATCGTAATAACAGTGGCATCTCGCCATTTAACGTGGTATTCATACATTTAGTCGTCGTATAAACAAAACTAGTGGTGCTTAATTCACTTTCTAGGTCGATTTTGCTGGGATAAAATGTGATTCCTTATTCGAAATACAACGAAAACTTAAGATTGAAATAGTAAAAATCTTATACACAAATGTTGCTTAGATGGTCGTGCTGGGCAAATTGTAATTGACAAAATAGTGAAGTTCAATTTTATTTTTACATACTTAAAATCACTGACCTCTATAAATGGACAGACTATAAGACATGGTATTTTTGCCTATATGATTTTCGCCTTTTTGGTGCTGACGGATTCGATTCGAATTAATATAGATATGTTAGAATTAACTTTCACCAACTTCAACAGGCGTGTTTGAGTTGGAACAAAACATTCTGTCTTTAAAGCTAATCTATCCATTTAACAGATCCGTGCTTCACATACTTTATCTTAGGTAATCAGAGTGTATTTTATTGAATTATTCCCTGTACTTGTAAATTACTAACAACGTCTGATTTGTAAAACCATTTTAGTTAGGTAAAACATATTACTTGGCATCAGGTCAATATCCTCCTCAACTATATGAAAATGATTACGTTATTAAGCAAATTGCGTAAATAAAACGATGACACCGCGTCGTTGGCATTATACTCATATTCCATTGTCGTTTGTAATTTTGCACTTGTTTTCATAATTAATTTATTTTTGCTGCATCTACGCGATTGATGGGTTATGTCGCACAAATGTGACGTAGTGGTATCGATTTCCTCATGTTTAAGGAAAGTCACAGGATGTGGCTCACAATCGATCCTATATTGGTTTGCATGTTTGGGCTACTTCGTTTTGTATATTTCGGAAATATTAGGTATGTTTAAACTGTTTACTTTCACTACCAATTATAAGTTTCTAGATGTTGACGGAAAATTCCAAGATTTCATTCATTTTATGAATAACTAAACTAAAAAGATTATAACGTTTTATACAGCCTTTATGTCAGTTGTATCTAGCTTAGCCCTTCGCAAGCTTAGTAGTGGGCTACAGTATCCGTAACTCCACCTCGAGGGCGTATTTTCTTCTGAAGCTAATATTGTTTTTTTTTTTTTATTTTTGTCTTTAAGTCTTAAAGACATGTCAACATAGTGCTTAGACATTACAAATCGGTACATATTGTAGTCAATTTTTTTTCTCACACGATTACGTATTGACTTCATTCAACGGTTTGACAATATTTATTTTCGTTGTTGTCAATGGTGTGCGCGACAACATAGGAATTTCAGTTGCCTTGACTTCGTCGGATTGTGACCAAGAGAATTCCATCAGCTGTTCCGGGGTTAGTGTTGCCAACTATCGGACTCGTATTTGTAACAACAATATGACATGGGTTTTTTCTTCAGAGCAAAAATATGATGTGAACTGTTAATTACACAATGGACATTTATGTTGCGTTTATTTTTAACTAGCTTTCGCCCACGACTCCGTCCGCGTAGAATTAAAAAAACAAAAATAAGTAGCCTATGTGTTCTTCCAGACTATCCTCTACATGTATTCCAAATTTCATCGAGATCCGTTAAGCAGTTTAGGCTAAAAACTCTAACAAACATCCATTCATCCATGAAAATTTTCACATTTATAATGTTAATAATTAATAAGATGCAATATAACTTTTGACGAGATTAATTCATTTTAATTTTGGCAGTGTTTTTACAATGTCCAATAAACATCGAGAAATGCGCAGTACTATCAAATTTAAATAAAACAAAAATAACATCTGTGGAGGAATCCGAATGCGAAATATTTTTTGCTGTACTAATTACTTAATGGATTACAAATTTACAAATCAAATAATGTATTTCGTTGAAAACAACGCAATATAATCTCACTATTGATACTTTGAAACCTAGTGATTTTAGCGGTAATGCGCAGTGCCACCTTATCTCACTACGAGGCAACAAGAGCGATATTAATGATAATAAAAACACAACGAATAGGGTGACCATTCTTTACATAATAAATGGACATTATTATCACCTATTTTACAAATTCTCATTCTTCTCGTGTTCAACAACAACAACACAACTCACGCCTTTATCCTACAAGGGTAGGTAGAGGTTATTAATTTCCTTTTGTTGTCCTGGCATACTTCAGTCTCTTTCACATTATGCATCTACGCATACATTCGACTGATAATAATATTCCTTATTAATACTAACGGCCGAAAATCTAAACATAAAAAATGAGGGTTATACAAGCAAATACGCTTTAGTCCAATTTTATTTAATATTACCCGGAACAAACGCGACTTGCGGACATACAGACAGACAGACAAAAAAATTTAATTGCGATAACGAAAAGTTATCAGCAATGCAAATTCATCATCTTCCAGAAATCTGGAATTTTTCTTTTGATATTACAAACAGACACTCCTATTTTAATGTATAGACTAAGCATACTTCATTATAGTAAATTTAATAAGCTACAATTTGGTATGTCTAATGTGTAGGACTGAAGCGTTTTTGCCTCTCATGTAACAGCGTCTTAAGTGATAAGACCTCGTTTAAATGTCGCGAATACTGAAAGCCAATTGTTTAATATTCGTTTAACTATCCTGCTGTAAGTGGTAACTATGCTGAGGCGGTTAAAAACAAATGTCACTCACTATATTTATATGTCTTAATTTCTTACATGTATTTTTGTTACAATTTATTCCGTACAACACACGAGCACTCAAAATATCTTAGTATGCTTAACGGATGCACACATACGTAGTTTTCAAGGTCTATCAGTCTTATGTTACAGTACCATATGGCGTTCGTCCTTTGCTGTTTAATTAATAATTAAGCCACCCAACACAGGTATACTTCAATGGACCAGAAAGATTTGACAAGATTTTTAGATATCTTAAGAGCGGACGCACATCTTTGACTTAACGTTGAATGGACTGCGAAACAATCGACAATCGCACATTTGTGCGATAGTTTAGTCAAAGGTGTGCGCCCGCTCTTAGTCTTCGTGCTGACGTCGGACAACGACTTTGTACCATTGATGGAATATTTACGCATACAATAACCATCGCGGCGTCGCGGTGTGACTTATAAGTATGTGTATTTAATATTTAAAGACTTTAGCATAAGGTCCTAATTCGCGTGATTCATTTTTCACGCACGTACACGGCCAATTAACAAGACCTCCGTCATACTCTCACAGTAATGGTTAAGTTGAGGTATGAAAGAGATAGCTGATTACCTAATTATTATTTGAATAATTGACATATGCTCTCTAATTTCAGCAATTGAACAGTATTTTTATATCTTCCTGTTTATAACTGTACATACTTTGTAACATTTTAGACCGAAAATCTTTTTACTTATCTTCTTAAAGTTTAGATGGATGGATGGATGTTTGTTAGAGTTTGTAGCCTAACTGCTGAACGGATATTGATGAATTTTGACATAGATGCAGAGGATAGCCTGGAAGAACACATAGATTCACTTTCTACGCCGACGGAGTCAGCAGCTAGTATGACATAATTTAGAAACGAGATATTTTTATAATATCCATTCTATGTCTGATAAATTAGCAATTGAGTTTGATTTTGAAAAATACTAATTATGTTTCAGAGTAGAGGATTTGAATTTCACACGTTTGTATTCACGTTGATGATTCCGTAACCAAGAAAGTGATACGATGGAACGTGGATGGCTAAAAAGGTGGAAGGCCGAAGAAATTATGGATAAATTGTGTGAAAGAGCATATGAATATGGATATGTGCCGACCCTCCGTACGGACAAGGGCAGGTTGATGAGTAGTTGTTGATATTAAAATTGAAGGAAATGGATCTATCAGTTTAATTTATCGTAATTCACAGAATATCAAGATTTAAGAAAGTCATGGATACCGAAACATTTAAGACGTGATTAGGTTTTCTTGAAGGATCCTGGTAGGACTTCCTTTGTTTCACGAAGAAACCAAGCCAAAAATTATACATGGCATGCGATCATGTAGGTATTTGACTTCTAATCTAAAACGTTATTAAAACCTCATTGACTAGCTTTTGCCCGCGACTCTGTCCGCACGGGATTAAAAATCTTATTATATAGCCTATGCGTTTTTCCAGACTATGTTCTACATCTGTGCCATATTTTAGGAAGATCCCCTGAGTCGTTCTGGATATACATAGTAACACATCCATCCAAGTAAACTTTCCCGTTTATAATATTAGTAAGATTTAAAACAACACATCTAGTAATGCTGGCCGGATATGGTAGTGTATAATAGTGTTGGTAGCCCGTGCAAAAAAAAATCGTATTCGTCGAATTGATGTCGCGGTTAGTCCGACTGAATGGCAAATGAGCTCTACCGTTACTATACACCGTTATAAACGCCTCCTCGAAATCTTAACGCGAATCCTTACAACGAAAGGCTTAAGTTCTTAAGGATTAAGTTCCTCTTGTTCACTCTTCAGATTGCATTAAGGCACTTTTTAGTAATTCAATCTTATCTTCAGAACCTAATACCGGGAAGTTTATAAGTTAACGATCATTAAAGAAAATTGAAATTTGATAAAACGAGAAATGATCTACCGGTTCTATCTCATCGTGATTGATTTTTTTTTATTTCAGCTAATTTATATAATAACGTAAACTTTTACTTCAAAAAGAGTAAATTAGTGGATGCTTTTTATTAAAACGGAAAAGAACACCTAATTTCTTTGCTTTTAAATCTTTTCATGGGATAAAAAAAAAAAATTGATAGATATATTAATACTGGAAATTGGTACGTTAATTTACAACACAAACATCTCAAAATGTTAACGCTGTTATATGTATACAGGTGACAAAACAAACTGAACTAAACAAAACAAACAGAACTGACGGATTAAAAAAAAAATCGAGTACATGCAGCTGCACAAATGAATACATTTACAAAACTTCAGAAACGTATATGCCTACGGTTTCAAAAATATGTATGCATGCGTTTGTATGCCTTCGAAGAATACATCTATGTTTTTTGACAAAACATGGACATATATTTTTGTAACAGAAGGCCAATAAACACTTGTAAATGTATATCAGCATTATCCCTATACCGGTATCAGATTGATCCATTGGGCGTGGGTATGCAGTAATATAATTCTAGTAACAAGCCCGTATCACACTCATTTAGTAACTCCATAATATATCTCAACTCCATAATATCACAATCAATTAACTAACAGTTAGTCGCCATTTGGCAATGCTTAAATAGGATTTTAAATTATATCAGCGATCCGTGGTTAACGTGCAACCTTAATGACGCTGTATGGTATAGTGCCTCACAAGATGCCGTTTAACGTTCCGCCAGAGTGACATAGACTATTCACTCTTGTCAAAGAATCGATTTTAATCCTACTCTATCGATTATCACTCCCGAGATATACATATTTAGGCAGCTGACTGTATAAAAACATAGCCAACATCAACAATTATATATACAATTATTACGTTAGTTGAATTACATCGTACGAGTAGATTTATCTAATAAACATTCCCATAAATAACCCTTCAAGTATTGAACTAGGGTGAGGTAGCTCGGGATCGCTAAAGGTAGAGTGTAGTCTTATTGTCTGAGTCCAAAGCCTACTTGATTCGGCCCACTAGTTAAACGTTTCCAAATACTCACGAGGAAGTCAATGTAAAAACTTTGGTCTTATCTAGACCGTACGTAAAGTGGGGCAAGCAATGTGCGATACGCAGTGCACTTGATCCAGTAATCTTTGACACAGCAAATAGGAGAGCTTCTTATCCATGTATGATCGCGCATTATTGTATCATACAATATGTATCTTGATACCAAGTATTCATAATGATTGTCTTTAATAATCGTTTTATTTATGCTTTAATAACAACGAAATACAGAATTCCTAGACCATTGTAGTGGACGTGAACACAAGTGGGCGTAATTATTTTATTTTAACTTCGATTATAATGTTTGTTAAAATAAAATGAGCGTATTTACTCTTTAGTTTTTGATATTAATTTAAATTCTATAATCAGATACACCAATAGCGTTTTTCATAAAAAAAAATCACGTGGCAATTAAGTATAGTTTACGCGTAATATAAGTTTAATAGAATCAATGAAAGGACAAAGAAATCCTCACAATGATTACCGCAAATTACCCCATTACGACGCAATCAAAGTACAATTTCGTTTTCAAACGGCAAAATAGTTTTCCACGTTGATTTCTGACAAGTGGAAATTTCCAACAGAGACCTTTCTTAATAAATAATTGAGATTGATTTACATTGTCGCCATCTTGCGGCGATAAGGAATTATAATATATTTCATCAGAGGCATATTCACCCTCTGATAACACAGTATTGACTCCTATTCGTACTACAGCCTATTTAATGTGGGGAAATTGCTGTGGAATATCTGATTCATATCTTATCTATGCATTATCTCTCGAGAATTCAGTAAGTTGTCTTTTTCATTCCAGTGCATAGTTTTGAATCGTCAATTATCTTGTCTAACGTTTATGTTTAAATTGATATACTTAGCTTATCTGCGAATAGTTTAATTTAGAGACAGAACTAAGTTTTATCGCTGTCAATTGTGGATTATTAGCACAAGGTTTCGTAAAGTTATCATTTTGATTGGCTTGGGATCAAATAATTGAACTATGCGGCTTATTATTATGTATTAAAATGTATTGAAAATTTTTTCAACTAATTTTTATACGAATTTTACGTTTCCTTTAAATGTTTCATGAATGTTGAATAACTAAAACATGCCATTGATAAATGCAACCTTGCAAACGTCGTGACTCCAAAGTCGACTCGACGGGTTTGTCGACTAAATAATTTTCTTTAAGTGACTACTTTTAATGTCATCATTTATAACAATGTTTTTCATGCTATGTGCCGCCACACTAAGTTGCAAAAATGTTGCTCCATATTGAAGTAAAACCAACGAGTGAAGTAATGCAGACCCAATTTTCTATACTTCCTTGAATTGTATCTCTAAAAGCTCGTTGCCACTGTTGAGTCACCTAAACAAAACATCTTGTTATCTCTATTTTTGCAAAGATAATGACAGGAATGACTATGTTTAGGACCACCCAATACCGCTACCGACTACCCAATAGAGTACCGCTTGTTTGCAATCTTGGTATTAGAATGCTATAAATATTTTGAAACCTAATTTAAGCTAGACCCGGTTACATCACTATGCAAGCTTAAAATTCTTTTATCTTAAAATTAATATGGAAATGCATTTATTCACATAAAATAACTTTTTCGGCGCTTTTTGAATTATAATACATTCACGGCCTTCTATCATTCGAGTTAATTGCTTTTAAATGGCATTTTTATTTCCTTCGACTTGTTCGATATTGTATTCGTTGCACTATGTTACGTTTTTATGCAGATCGTGCGTAATTGTAGCGAGAGAGTAACGTTTTAACACCGGCTGTCGGTAATTGCACACCTTTTCCGTGTCATGTGTTTTAATGCAATAAATAATTCAATTATAAGTATGTTGTAATTTTTCTATAATTTTATGTAGATGCAGCTGGGTGCAAAATATACGAGAACGTTTTTTTAGCTCTGAGTACTTACGTATGTTTTTATTTTAAAGTGTCAGTAACTGAGTTGATAAAATAATTACGAAATCACATTATACCTAAACACATTACATTTTTTAATAATAGTCTTGTGTAGTAAATTTTGAAAAAATATACAATTAAATTGGGTATTTTATGTTTTCAAAAATAAGTTTCAACGTCAGGTGAAAACTTGATAACCTGTCATGGCGTCTCAATGACGTCACGCCATTTTGTAAACTAGAAACGTATCTCTGTATATTGTTAATCATCAGATACCCCCTTTAATTATTTACATAGTACACAAGCCGAACAATACACTTGTCATCTCTTTTTTTTAGTTTTTAACAGTGAAAATTCAGCTTAATGAAGTTTACAAAAAAACCTACAGACCAATTGAGTACCTCCTTCTTTTGGGAAGTCGGTCAAAAATCACGTAGTTATTTGAACTAACTTAGTAAAAATCCCTGATTGCATTGCCCTTGGGGTCAGGGCCTTGCTTTTATCGTTTATGAACATATATTAATGTAAATTTGTTGGGGGTATCAAGATGATAACAAAGACTTTGACACAATTCCTCCTTGTATGTTTGAGTGATATCATTGCGGAAAATGCCTTTGCAATATCTATATCTATCTATACATATAATAAAATTGGAGTGTCTGTTTGTAATATCAAAGGAAAAAGTCCAGATTTCGGGAAGATGATGTATTTGCGTTGCTGATAACGAAAATTGCTTTTAAAAAAATTTTGTCTGTCTGTCTGTCTGTCCGCAAGCCCCGTTTGTTCCGGGTAATCTCCGAAACGGCTATGCCGATTTCGACGGGACTTTCATTGGAGGGTAGCTGACATGGATAGGCATATTATAGGCTACTTTTTTTAAAATTCCGCGCTGTCAAAATGGCGTAACGGGTGGTCCGATTTTGATGGGACTTTGACTGAAAGATAGCGGGTAGAAGGTAGATGTACGCGGGAATGAGATAGATGACTTTTTTAAAAAAAAAATGCGCACTAACGAAGTTTGCGGGCGACAGCTAGTTTACAAATAAAACCTTTATCATTATGCATGATAAAGGTTTTATTATTCAAGAATTATGTTAAAGCGTGGTTGTCAATTATGTTTTGACAAAAATGTCCACTCGCAGTGCATTTAATCGACTGAATTACAAAACACTATCTAAGTTAAGTATTTTAAAATGAAGTGGATTCAGAATTGGTATATATGTATTTACGTATAGCATTACTTGACATAATATTTGATTGAGTAGACAAAAGTTTTAATCCGAATGCGATAAAGTGTCTTGACTTTCACTAAGCCCTTTAGTGTCTTTTAGCTCCCCGATAATGTTCTATCTAAAAAAGACGTCGTTGGACGTTACAACTTGTTAAGTTCATTGGATTATGTATTTAATATGACGTCATTTAACTTATGTAAAAAAAATACTCAACAAACTGCAACACTTTGATAATTGGAGAGGTATGCACTTTAAGAACATCGAGTATCCGAGTATATCGAATTACTGGCGATTTTTTTTTTCCATTTAATTAACAATTGAAAACTTTAAACGTAGCCAATTGCCTATTATACATAAAAATAAATAATGTAGGATAGCAAACCCTTTATAATTCGAGCTCAAATACTGTGAAGTATTCGGTTTATTTTGTTGAAATAAAAAATGTATCAATCATAACAACGAATATATATTCAAAGTCAGCTTCGTATTGTATTATCTCGATTGCTTCGTAAATAATATACAGATATATTCAATGCTGATAAGGAGCTTGGAAAGCGATGTACAGCGTGCTTGAGTGATTCTGGGGTTTCGTTAAGAGTGATAACGGTAGGTGCGATCGCACTGGTTCTGGCCTTGGTGTTTCAATATCGTTTTTTTTGTAATATTATTCATTTATACCCGACTGACAAAGAGGATAATGTTATTCGCATGGAAGTTTATTTTTTTTTACCCACATAGTGTTTGTATGTAAATTCACAATGGAATTTACCTGGGCTCTCGCCTAAACGACAGAACCGACTTTAACATGTGAGGTGTCATTCGATTCCTCTTCTTCCTCGGAGTGTCATAGGGTTATCGTTGTCGCAACATCAGTTTAAAACACAATATAGTGGACGTGAGAAATAAAATAAAAAAAAGGAGTTCAAATTTCGCTTGCCAAGTTTTTTGTTACGTTCATTCATTCATCAAAGCTGCAGTCAATCGGTCTTTTTTATTAAGGTTTGTATAAATCATGGTTTTAGCGCGATGTTCTTATACGACAAATTATTTTTCGTTTAGGAAATTAAAGCTGAAAATAATAAAGCCAAAACTTGTGTCAGCCATTGTTTAGTAGGTAAATTAATTATGTAAATAAATTACCTATTAAATAAGTATTTTTTTATATCAATAGATACGATCTCAATTTAGCTCACAAAATTAATTTAGATACATAGTACAGGTGGATGAAATCTGGGACCACGGTTTTTTTTTTATATAACAAATAAGCGCCAATAACCTAATGGTTTGGGGTACGGATTACCGATCTTGCGGTCGCGGGTTCGAATCCCGACTATTGTCGTGAACCATATCCTAGTACAAGCTTTTTCAAGCTTACCTGAATTGGTTAAAGGAAATATTAGTAAAATAGTAAAATCAGTAATATTTTATTGAAAAATAAAAAACTATAGCTTTACCACGTATGGTGTTTTTCGGTGTCTGTTTATTGTAACCCGCAACTGTTAGTGCCTGTAGCGTCAAATAGCGCAAATGTCGGAACGGAATGTTGAACGTGAACAAGAGTAGATCGTATATCTTAATGATCGACGATCGACTTGGACGTTGTTTTTCGCGACCGTCCCGGGGTATCACGTGATAACCTGACCTGACGCCTGTGTTGTTATTTTCACAGGCGAAATATAAGCTATCTACACCGTTTGCATAATTTCTACTGTTATAGTAACACGATAAAAGTTAATATTGAAAAAAAAATCCAATTAATTATTGTTAACTTAATCACTATAAATTTCTATAAATATTAACATTTGTATTGATTATCGACTTGTCTTTGCCGTTATTTCCTTTACACGGCAAGAAGCCAAGAAAACATCTCAATTCCCAAATATCTCAACATTCAAGTCCATTACCGCAGTTTATGGCAAAAAGATTTCGCAATAGAATTGAGAAGTGTACGCGAATTCATTTTTAAATTGCTTTTAAGTTCATGAGTCTTTAGAAATATTAGAAGATTTACACACCAGTGTAAATATTTTTTATCAAACATGTTGAATTTAATTTTTATGTTTTGTTATAAGTTACGCGTAGAAGCTTTTTAACTAGTTTTTTAACTGTTTAAAAAAGTAAAAAGACAAGCAGATTGTAAAAGGAATAATATAAATCAAACAAGTTTTAAATAAACCACAGTCCCACCTGAAACTCGTTACAAGTTTCCTTTTTTTAACCTTGTCAATAAATTTGCTAATACAAATTTGCTTGACTTTTGATATACGCTGGCAACATTTGAGGGGTGGATGCAATAGAGGCTGCAAGGCAACGCCACCTTGCCCTGATTGATTTATACGTCTTGTTTGTCACAGAGCGGATTTATTTGAAATCCAGCGGAGCGCGGGGGTGGATTAATATTGAGCAGACCTCTTCTACGTATCCCGAGTTTCAGTAATAATTCAATATTTCATCCGAAGAGCCGGGGACCTACAGAGAATTAACATACAAACGTCAATCGTTTCATGAATAAAAAATCTATTGGATTTAGTGGAATGAATCGCGGTTGAGGCGAATACCGAATCGCGTATCGGAAATATGAGTGTTGCGTATTACCAGTTTAGAATATTCGCGTTCATCTCGAGTCATTTTCACGGCTCGTAAAATAGTTGTTACTTAGGCGCCGTCGCTACGTTTTTTGCTTTGCTATTCGCAGCTTGCGATCCGGATTCCATCTATTGGTTGCTTAGTAACATCATCAGAAGGCTATATAAACCAAACGAATGACGAAAACTTTTGAGATGTAATAAACTTTTATTTTTACTATCTTCCTATTACTTCCTTCTACTTATTTTATTTTAGCTCGTGACTCTTGATATTGTTAAAGGCATTTATGAGTTACTACCATTAAAATTGTATTTTACATTACCACGAACAAATGCGGCTTACAGACAGACAGACAGACAAAAATCTTTTAAATCGGATTCCAAATTTATTATTATATTATAACTGTACAGATTTGCTACACCACAACTTAATTAATACGCCTTCGTAACAAATGAAGACTATATACCTACCTTATATTAATGAAAGTTGAAAACAATGTATTTTTAGTTACTCGTACATTCCTCTAATTGTTCTGACCTTATTAAATATGTTAAATTGATATAAAAGGTAAAATTAGCATAGATGCTGATATTTCAATGATTCCGTGGAGTTTATTGTTTTCATCTTTCCCGAGACATATTTTTTTTAATAAAGTTTAAAATTTATATTATAATAATAAGATTACATTCTTACTTTAGTCAGACTTTCACCAGTTACTTTGCGACGCAAACCTGCTGTTCAACTAATTATTCTGCTTTGTGATAAACAGCTATATGCTTTTGAACAGCTGCATAACTGTCTTTGTATACCGAAATCTACCTATATTATAGTAAATAAGATGCATTTCCGTACGCGCAATAATTACGAGCCACCCGATGTTAGCCGGCCGAGCGAAAAATTCCATTTCAAACCATCGCATCTAGTGGAACCGGTTTTGGTTTTTTAAAGAACCACAGACGCCACCTCTATATCATACGTCAAGGCTGTTCACTTTGTACTCAAGGGCCTTGGGTTTTCTAGGCTTTTTGTATTAATATTCATAACATTTGTCTCTTGACTATAGTTGTAATACGATTCCCGGCGTATTCTGAAATTTATAAGTGCAAAAGGATGGATGGATATTTGTTACGCATCTCTAAAACAGCTTAACGGACCTTGATACAATTATGCACAGATGTAAAATACAGTCTGGAAGAACAAATTGGCTACTTATTATGCTTTTTTAAGTCCGCTCAGGCGAAGTCGCGTATAAAAAATCCAAAGACCTTTCTCCGTTTGAGTCATAAGCTTTTTACAACAAAGATTTAAAAAGTAATTCTTATGGAAACCATGTAAAGTATCCGTTGCGTGACGTCATATCTCGAGCCGCGACCTCAATTAGACGGGATCTTCGATAATTACGCTAAACGTGGAATTACAAATATGAAGATCGCCGATTTCCGAGCGCGGTGCTCTATGTGCCCACTTGGTGACCTTTACACGCCAAGTGTACTGACGGCTACAAAAATCTTTTAAAATTATTATTTATATTACTTTTTTCATACAATCCCATTTATAAGCTGCGTTGTAATGATTTTTGTTTCGCGTCTCGTTTCTAAATGTTCAAACGATTGTAGCTTTTTAGGTGGAACATCGCTGTACATAGTCTAGGATGAGATAAGTCAAATATAATGATATCTATGAATTTTTCATGTAAATATTCTGTTCGTAGAATATCTTTGGAAGAAAAAAGTTCTTATTAGTAATAACTTTTAATAAGAAATATTATCTATCTATACATACAATAAAATTGGAGTGTCTGTAATATCAAAAGAAAAATTCCAGATTTCGGGAAGATGATGTATTTGCGTTGCTGATAACGAAAAATCGCATTTTTTATCTGTCTGTCTATCTATCTATCTATGGCTGTCTGTCTGTCTGTCTGTCCGCAAGCCGCGTTTGTTCTGGGTAATCTCCGAAACGGCTGGGCTGATTTTAACGGGACTATCACTGAAGGGTAGCTGACATGGACGGGTATATTACCGCTATCTCTGGAACGGGTGGACCACCGATTTGGACGGGACTTTGACTGGAAGGTAGCTAGTAAAAGTAGATGCACGCGGGAATGTTATAGACGACCATTTTTTTTTAATCCCACACTAACGAAGTTTGCGGGCGACAGCTCGTTAATAAAATAAAATCAAATACAATGATTTTCATACGTTAGCTAAAACAAACATTGTAATGCAGTAGCGCCGGAATCCTATATTCTTATTTAACTATCAACAAACTTAACAAAAACAACGTTTAAGAGGCTAACATTGTAAGCAAGAGATACAGAAAGAGATAAAGAGATTTTCCAGAATTTGGATAACTTCTTGGCGAGAAAAAAATTTAATATCCTAGAGGCAGTACAAATGCCTTTGAAGAATTTGTTGCCTCCCGCCCAACTGATTTCTTTAAGAAGGGCATCAACAAACTGCCACTGCGTTGGCAAAGGTGCATTTATTGCATGGGTGATTACTTCGAATAACACAAAGAAAAATACATGAAAAAAATGATTAAAACTTTCATACAAAACGGCAATTTCATAGGTAAAGACCTAATATTATAAATAACTAGCTATTGCCCGCGACTTCGTCCACGCAATGTTTAGTTAGATAAAAAAAAGTAGCCTATAATATGCCCGTCTATGTCAGCTACCCTTTAGTGAAAGTTCAGAAACTTCAGTTAAAAGAAAAAAATAAAAACAAACGTAGGTTGAGGACAGACAGATAGACAGACAAAAAAAAATTAAATGCGATTTTCATTATCAGCAACGCAAATATATCATCTTCCCGAAAACTGGATTTTTTCTTTTGATATTACAAACAGACACTACAATATTATTATATGTCCTATAGATATAGATAATCGTATATTATACTTATGACGTCACTTTTGTTATCAATATTGGTTAGCGAGCGATTAGTTAATTTATTGTTTATGTTACATTTTGATAGTATTATAGTTTATTTAGTTTTGATTAGAGCAACACTGTAACTTGTTCGCCTATTACAGATAAAGGGTATGGAAAGATAACAATTATACGCACAGACTAGGCGGGTTGGCTTAGCTTACGTGTACGAACTATTACGTCACATGTATGATTGTCATTTAAATTTGAAATCAACATGGTCATGTATATATTTTGCTTGTTTTTGTTTGTTTGTCCGGTTAATTCGTTTATGTTGCGTGTGTGATAGTAATAATTTTCCTCGAGTATTGCAATTATTCTATAAAGGTCAACAGTGGACGTCATAACACTCATATTTTAGAATGTACGTTATCTATATCTGTCTATACTGTACTTATATAAAAAAGCGTAAACACACACTTCTTATTTCATAGGATGTCAGCCATGACAGCACATTTTTGTATATTTTTTTAAATAGGCTATACATTTTCATGCTATTAAACTTAGGGCGTAAATAAATAGGAAAAACCGTCACGCCGCGGGAAAGGGATAAAAACTACATGCGAATAGCAGTTACAAGCAAAATTGCCATAGTAACGGCAATTGTTTGGCAATAACAAAGCTCTTCATGTCAATGTCATTTAAGCATTTAAATTTTGAGACAATTGCAATTTAACGGAATGTGAACAATAAAATAAAGTTTTTATAATATGCGGATGAAGCCACACGGGAACAGCTTGTATTATAATAAATATGCGCGTCGCACTTTTGTTGACGAATGTACACTGCGATTCTATTAAAACGTCATTTGCATAACCGGGCGCGCGAAGCAGCAATTATGTTAAGTACACGGCATGCGGTTCAGAGTTAAAGAGCCTATTATAAGTAAAATGTCTAATTTATATCGATGGCCTAAGGTTGCGGATTATAAACTATTATAACAATAAGTTTCCACAACTGTACAGTCAGCATAAATATGTATACATTTACAAAACTTCAAAACCTTGTATACGCCTTTGATTAAAAAAAATATGAATGCATGAATCCGTTGTATGCTTCCGACTACGAATTCAAGCTTTTGACGAATACGTGCATATTGTTGAAACCGAAAGTGTACAGGTACAAGTTTGTAAAATTTTGTAAATGTATATTATTATTGTGCATATTATGCAGCTGACTGTACTTGGTATTTTTTGATTCTAAAAGAAGCCTTCAAAACAGACACAAGGAAATGTTTTTTCTACTTTGATAATGAATTGTAATATCACTGTTATGTTGTTTTATTCTTAACATATTAAATTTATTTAATTTGTTTCAGGTAAGTCATTGCTGAGAGGTGTATATTACAACAATCGGTATGTTTCACTTTAATTATTTAGCCTAAAGGAAAGTTAAATATTAGCTCCCACTAGCATAACTGCAGTTTCTTTCTTCAGCGGTTCGGAATCATCATCATCATCAGCTCACTATACGTCCCCACCGAGAGGCTCGGAGCCTACCCTAAATTTGGGTGACTAGGCCATAGTTCCACGCTGGCCAAGTGCGGGTTGGTTGACTTCACACATATCTTTGAATTTCTTCTCCGATATGTGCAGGTTGCATCACGATGTTTTCCTTCACCGTAAGAACGTCGGCTAAATTATGTACATATGAAAATTTGAAAAATCGAAAAATCACATTGGTACATGGCGGCGGGATTCGAACACAAGACCTGCAGATTACAAGTCAAGTGCTTAAACCACTGAGCCACCGACGCTCTTACGACGACGGTTCGGAATACTAAGGTTGAAATTAGCTAAAACATCGTATATTTGGATACATTATAGAATTTTGCAATCGAAGTTTGGTAGAAAGGCTAAAAAGATATAATTACTTACGTTTTTGTCGACATGCAAATTCTAAAGCGGTCAAGTTACTATCGCACTATAGTAAATATATTATTCTATACATGTACATAATGTCATTGAAGGAGACGTGTGTATATCAAATAAAATTGCGTCGCAAAATATATTGGCGCTAGTTATTTGTGGATGTAAATGATAATACAATATGTACGTATATAATAACCTATGTACACGTCTGAGCGCGTGAACTTCGAATGTGTCCGCAATTATTAAATACCTCTTATATCTGTTATTTTTGCTCGACCGGCAGAGGACAATCTTTATGCTGCAGTAATTTATGTATATAAAAACATATGTATTATACATTATATAATATAAATACATACATTCATAGTGACTTTTGTATGTCAACCTGTTGCATGTTACTTTGAAGAGTAGAGTGTCATTTAATATATTATTTCTATTGCGCATGATGACCTCTACAAAAAAAAACCTTTAAAATAAAGCTGCGTGGGAGAAGTAAATCGTTTTTTTTAGAGAAACACGTACTTTGCTTGATTTTTCTATGACGTCATGGTGCTTCCCCGGTAGACGTGATTCGTATAACTCGTTATACCAATGAATATCAACTTGTTAAAAAATAGATATAACTAATAAATTTATAATACATAAATCTCTGATTATTTGTTATTATCTAAACATCACCTCTATCACGCATTAACGCCATAAAAGTTAAATTTGAATAAATTACATTAACAAAATTAAAGGTTATTTCTATGAGAGTCTATTTTCACACTTACGTCCGAATACCTAAACGATATTTAAATATGTAACAGCGTCTTAAATGATAAGGCCACGATTAAACTACATATTCCAATAAAATTTTGACGTCTGTCAGATTGAAAGCGGCGCTTACGAAGCAAAAAATGTTTAAGATTCGTTTCAGTGTTCTGCCGTTATTCATTAAATGGTCCTTTAGAACGACCCATAGTGTATTTTAGTATGAGATATTGACACGGCTTACTGTTTAAGTGCCTATATAAAGCGCCAATAGCCTAATGGTTAGGGGTACGGGTTTCCGATCACGTGGTCGTGGGTTCGAATCTCGCCATTCAACTTTAGTCGCAAACCATATCCTAGCACAAGCCTAGAGCTTAGTTGGAATGGTAAAAGAAATATTAGTAAAGTAACAAAAATCTATTAATATATTTCCAAATAAAAAATAAAGACTCTGAGTATGGCTCTGTTAATACGATCAAGAAGTCATTATAATTTATATAAATATATTCCATACTAATTATGTCACTTTGAAAAATACTTAACAAAAAACGTATCACAATTGTATGGTTCTTTTGAAATACATATATTCAGATGTTTATCTCTTGACAATTGGATGCTATTGTAGATTTTTAACGACTTGTTGACATTCTAACGACGGACGGTTGCTTGAAATAGGTCGCTTGGCGATTCTCAAACACGCTCAATGTGTACTACATTTATATAGAATCGAATATATTTAATGTCGTAAAAATACTTGTACTATAATAACAAAGGGACTATTGAATATGTAGCTACATACAAGTTAAACGAGTAGACGTCGGACCTAGCCGGATATGTCTACTTTACAAGATAAAGAAGTCTTGATAGACTCAGTAAGGCGCACTTATATCATTACCGTGATATTCTACCGCCGAAACATTTGCGATTAACACTGTTTTGTCAAAGACAATAAAAGAACGACGCTATGTCTTTATACAATTGTTTTCGAAAGTAGTATCTCGCAGTAAGTGATAACTTGTGCAATCAAATAAGCGAAACTTTATTAATATCTGAGACCATTGAAATCTGTACTAAAATGAGCGTTGATCTTTTCAATTTGTGAATAACTAGCTGTTCAATTATAAAAACTTTATTTTATTGTTTACATTTGTCAAATTATCAATTGCAAATGTCAAAATGACATGACGTGATGACAAACCATGGCAATCTTTTTTCCTTGATGTTGGCAGCAACTTATGGTCTCTTTCTCACATTAGAGTTTTTATCCAAAATATTTACCCCTTAAGTTTAATGGTATGAAAATATATAGCCTAAAGCGTGACGTAAGTGTAGGGCTTTTTATTAAAAAAATAATTATTCAAAAATATGCTGTAATTGCTGACATCTTAGGCAACAAAGAAGTGTGTGTTTACGCTTTATTACATTAAGTATAGATTTTATAAAATTTCTTACAATTGATATAAAAAAATCAGAGTTTGTTAATTATCCAATCTATTTTCGAAACAAAACACTATCTAAAACATTGAATAACCCAATGGTTTGATGTGTGTATTGTACCTCGCGGTGTGGTGTACAGCTGAATGGTTGGTAGTCGGCAGTTAAACCGTCTTGGAAAACAAGGCGCTTGTTTACGTTTCTATATGTTTACAAACATTGTTCGGCGTCACAACACGTCACTATACGTTCGCTGCCGCGCCCTAACACCGTCCAATCCCGTTCTATTGCGTCTTAGAATGTGCAATACATTAGGTCTATGTTTGCATCGTACTGCGATAGTCGGAATAACAATACGCATTGGAATTTACGTGCATATACGATTGTGCAATCTTATACGACACGTGTTTCTTACAATTTGTGAGTTACACCTTCAAATTAGATATATGATATTGTTACTAAATGATATTAATTCCAAAATATTATATGATAATTTTATGTATTAGTTTTATTAGTAAGACATGACATTGATATTCATATGGGCGATGCTTCGCGAATCGAACATCGATCTTATCGTTCGTTGAACCGAGATTAGATGTGGCACTTACCAAAATTGTTTCCATCATCGCTACACATATTGTATATACGGAGTACACAAAATGTAACACGGGAATACTTATCTGCATGAGTTGGGAGTAGTTCAATACTATGATCCCTTACAATTCCCTGGGTGCAACCATACCCAAATGTAATAACAAAATCCTGATTTTTTTTTACAATTACTATTTAATGCGCACGGACGGAGTCGCGGGTTAAATCTAGTCTTGTAATATTTATATTTGCCATGTATAAAACATCACTTCTTTATGCTTCAAACCATATCCTTCTTTTTACCTACCTACCACTTTTATTATTTGACCCAAAATTGACTGGTTTGAACGATGCACTCGGTTTACGGATTTTGCATCAATTACTTCGGTTTGGAATGTTTGGTGTGGAACACATCTGTATTTTCGTCCGCCAAGGAGTCAAAGATGACATGTGAGACTGGTCGTCGTTTATTTTTTCCTTTGCTGCCAGTGTTCGGGTGTTTAAAGTTGGCAGCCCAATTCGTGAATCGTCATTACTGTTTTTTTATTGTTGAATTCATAACAAAACTAAAGATTTCTCCCTCCCCCATTACAGAAGGTAGACGCAATGCACAAGTAATGAAAACCCCTTACAAAGTGCACTAAGGTTTTTTGAGGGCGACAGCTGCTCATCGTAAGCGTCTTGAACGAGTCATATTAAGGTGTGTCCACATTATTTCTTCACTCAATAAGAGCAGAGCTGGTGTATTAAAAATTACAATGAAATTTAAGGCCGTTAAATAAGTACTATACTTAAACTATGCGATGTTTCAATTCTAGATGAATTAAGTGTAATTTATGTTAATAAATTAAGCATAAACATAATGGCTATATATCGATTCTAATATTATAGACAGTGTAAAATTATTACACAAAAACTGTCAATAATATCTGAGGAAGTTAGTTTTGTTTTGAAATTTGAGTTATAAACCTTCTTGGTCATGAATTCTTTAATACTAGAACGCAATTATTTTCAAAGGCGGTCAATTGTAGAACAGGCCTTAGGACTATTCTGCTTGAATGATGGCGTGTAACCTTATATTATATTCAACGGATCTTCTTAAAAATGCCCAACAATTTTTTAAGTCCTAATAGTAGTTCTCGAATTATTCTTTCTTATAATCCCAATAACAATAGTTTGAATTCCGTTGGTCTCATGTACATTACCAAATCAGGAGGTAGTTACTATAATAGTTTAGATAGAAATAATCACATTAATTGAGTATGGAAATAGAATCAAACTTGGAATTAATCGAGATACGTTGGTATTGATGACAATTAATATGAGCTGAAGTCGACAGTGCACAAGTGGCGCCCTCCAAGGCCGGCAGCCTTTCGACTTGCGATCAAATTAGCATAATATAACAAATTATACACGTAAGTACCGATATAATATAGTGTGGTATGCGATGTCACCGTTTTCCTTCACCAGTAAACTAAACATTAAAGTTATTTATAGCATAAATAATGACACACCAATTTAATTGCCTTGGCTTGAAACAGAGTAATTAATACAATAGATTCGTGGCTTATGAAGGTTATTAATTTTCTGGTTACAATTTGGTGGTTTCATGTAATAATTAAAGAATCCAGAATTGAATTTATGTTTAGCTATTTGGTTTTGTTTCACAAAAGTGGACGTAGTTGTTGCAAGGACTAGATTGTTAATCCGAATATGAAAATGCTTAACCTAGCTTAGGAATGTGTAGAGCAACTAATGCAGGCAAGTCGCGTGACTCACCGATCAGTAGATAAAATCATAGGTCACCTTGTCAATAAGCGGGCACCAAATGACGCTCGGACGTTATTAATAACGGACAAATGTGATAATATTTGCTTTGGCTCTAGAAACATTAATAATACATTAAAAAGCTGAATGTTTAAATCTTTCTCTCTTTTTTTCTTCAATATCATGTCGGGAAATGCCAAATTTTGTTATTACACTGGATGACAGGCAAGGGCGGATCCAGCTTTGGCGCCAGGGGGGGGGTCACAAAGTCGTGGTCAAGTTCAAGATCTTGACCAACCAGCACAGGGGGGGGGGGTCATGACCCCCATGATAGCATGGTATGGGCATGTTATGAGGAGGGATGAATCGCATGTAACAAGGAGTTATGAGTGTGGAAGGGTACATCGGTAGAGGTAGACCTAGAAAGAGATGGATGGATTGCGTGAAAGGTGACATGATCAAAAAGGGAGTGATGACAGATGACGTATGATAGAGTTATGTGGAGGACAAAAACCTGTTGCGCCGACCGTACGGGAGTAGGATAAGGAGGAAGATGACACACTACTTAGTTATGTAGGATGTCAGCAATCACAGCATTTTTGAATAATCCTTTTTTTAATAAGAAGCCTTACACTTACGACACGCTTTAGGCTATATATTTTCACGCTATTAAATTTAGGGAGTAAATAATTTGGAAATACCGTCATGCGGGAAAGGGACTAAAAACTACAAGCTGACAACATCAAGGAAGCAAGATTGTCAGTGGTAGAGCCCGCTTTAACATCTTCGCACGAATGGGTCGCTTCGCCCGGTGCAATACCACGACCACACAGAAGACAGGCCGTGAAGCGATTCCGCGTTTCGTCTGATAAGTGTGGTCCCGGAGACCTAATTTTAGTCTCTTTTCCTTTCCACCCTTTTCTTAAGAGGAAAGGATGGGAAGAAAAAGTTGATTTGACGGCGGAGGAGACGCATTTGAAGGGTAAATATCCTGTTTATGTGCGTCTCCTCTTCGGTCGATTATGGGTAGGGAACGCATTTGCAATTACAGATGTCTATGGGCAGCGGTCGCTTCGCCATTTCGGTGTATTCAGGTGGTCGCATGCTCATTTGCCACCTTGTAATATAAAAAAAAAATTGTCATAGTAACGGTAAATGTTATCCAATATCAAAGGCCTTCGTTGTCATTTGAATTTAGACATTTGCAATTGAAAATTTCACAAATGTAAACAATGAATTCCATCTCGTAATATATAAGGACCGTATACTACTCGTAAAATATCAGAGAACAAGCTAGTGATATGTTTTTGAACATTTTTCTCTTATTCACACTTAAACAGAGACATTCAACAAGTAAAAACCGACGGTTACATGTTTCAGTTTATTTTTTGTAGCGTTTGTAATTTGAACTTCGAATGCAATAGTGGCATTGATATGAAACAGGTTGACTACCTATCAATAACTTCACATCCGTCTTCATAGTAATTGAGTGACAACGCATCCATGACGCAGTCATATAAACATTACAAGATAAAATAGACTCTAATGTAACATACTTGACTTATAACCAAGTGTGTAAGTGTGCCTCTAAATTTACAATCTTTACCTGTTTTACTGATGTACACATTTACTATGTATAACTTACTTATCTTTATTCGATTCTAAGAACTGTATTCAAGCAAATAGTTCTAAAACATTTAATATCACTAGTAATGCTTGTAGCCTAATCTAAACTTCTATACTAATATTATAAAGATTTGTATTTTTGTATGTATTGAAATAACTCAAAAACTACTGGGCCGATTTTTAAAATTCTTACACCCTTAGATAGGTAATTTATCCGTGAGTAACATAGACTATATCTTTTAAGTATCTGTTTGTAATATCAAAAGAAAAATTCCATATTTCGGATGATCGGATGATGCATTTACGTTGCTGATAACGAAAATCGCATTTATAAAATTTTTGTCTGTCTGTCTGTCCGCGAGTCGCGTTTGTTACGGGTAATCTCCGAAACAGTTGGACCGATTTCGACCGGACTTTCACTGAAGGATCGCTGACATAGTCAGGCATATTATAGGCTACATTTTTTTTAATTCCGCGCTGTCAAAATGGCGACCGGATCGCTATCTCTCGAACGGGTGGACCGATTTGGACGGGACTTTGACTGGAACGTAGCTGGTAAGAAGTAGATGCACGCGGGAATGTTAAAGACGACATTTTTTTCAAAATTCCACGCTTACGCAGTTTGCGGGCGACAGCTCGTTGAGTAATAAAGACAGTCTAAGACTAAGACCGTATAATGCAACTGCACCTTTTAATACTGAACTATTTACTACTTTTTTGTACGTAACGTAACTCCATAAGCTATAAAGGGTTACTTTGGTATTCTATACTAATATTATCTATATATATACTGATACTAATATTATAAAGAGGAAAACTTTTTATTTTTGTATGTATTTGATTCACGCAAAAACTACTGGGCCGATTTTAATATTCTTTTATCATTAGAAAGGTAATTTATCTGTGAGTAACATAGGCTATATTTTATTATTAATAACATTGAGAACTATTAATAAACAGCGTATTTCCGGACCCCGACGTTAAAAAATTACCGAATTTTAACTTTTCTCGGCTTACGCTGCTTAAACCGTTAGAGGTATAATATATAAAAATGATGTATGAAGGAATTGTAGATCTCAAAAAGTTCTACAGAAAAGTCCGCGATAGCATATATCTATCTTTAACGGTTTTCTTACACTAACCACTTTTTTGTTAACAAAATGAATTAAAAATGGCATGCTATTTGTGTCGTTGTTTTATTGGTTTCAATATTATTCCTTATCCAAATAAATGCGTTTGTTGTCAGGAGAATTTAATGTAAAATAAAATTGTGCTTTACAGTATTTAAATTGAACAAATAGTTTAGAAGATATCGCGAACACAAACAATAAGGGTACCCGAAAAATCAGCTCTCAAACTACCGGGCTTAGAAATTTGGGATCTGGCATCAGTAGATTTCTTTAATAGGTTGAAAATAGGGGCGAACATAAGTTTTGAACTTTTAAACTCCACGCGGACGAAGTCGTGGGCAACAGCTAGTGAGAAATATATGGCTTTGTCAATTTAAAACATTCTTATTGTATAAACATAAAATGAAGTAGTTAAGTAAATATTGTTATTTCTTTCATTGTATTACGAGTATGAATAGCTTAGCATTATAAATATCAATCTTTACTTGTTTAAAACGTTACATTTTCTGGTTATTAAAAAAAACAGTTGTTTTAATTTTTAGGCACGTTATTAGTATAATATTTAATTGATACATTTAGGAGAATTATTTATTGGTTCTGGCACTTGCTGGAAATCGGTAAGCTTCTTTCAATGTTTCATTCCACTAAACAGATTATTTACACGTGGAAATGGTTTACGGACCGATTCTACCTTGAGAGCGCCAACTTGAAATATAACGAATTTTATTTTAATATACACAACACTTTCCTTAACAGAACATATAAAAGCTAATCTGAATTATGTCTTATTTAAATTGATAATACTTCAAAAATAATAATGTTCTTTGCCTTAAAGCAACAACCCTAATTTTCTTCATAAAACCCAGTTGATCGTAACTATTAAGTTAAAAATTATTGTATAATAACTATTCCTACGCAGTTTTGTTTTACATTACATTATGTATCTTGTCAACTATATCACGTAATACCTCGCGTGCAATTGTTTACGCGTGTAGTTAATTAACTGCCAGTAAATATTAAATATGCTGTCTCAGTCATGTACGTCGCCGCGCCGGTCGAACAGGAAAACCGCAGGTGAACTATTATATATTGGAGGAAAATCCTTTTGACATTATTAGGGTGGATGTGCGGAGACGAAGACGATTGCTTGAGAAAGTATTG
Source organism: Papilio memnon (assembly GCA_003118335.3). Lineage (NCBI taxonomy): Eukaryota > Metazoa > Arthropoda > Insecta > Lepidoptera > Papilionidae > Papilio > Papilio memnon. The sequence continues at coordinate 1,809,147 of LD700006.1, read as the reverse complement.
TATTTTGATATTTGTATATTTGTAATGCTTCAGTTTGTACGTTAATTGGTTGTTTAACGGTGTTACAAAAAGTAAATAATCGAAACGATGGTTTAATTGCCTAATAGTCGGGACTCGACCAGGATGTCCTATTTACAATAACGTATTCGGTCTTGAGTTGCCAGCTTTAATTTGTTATTCATTTTATAATAATAATCGTATTCATAAATATTTTATAATAGCTCTTTGTCTATTATTGAATTGATACTTTTGTTTTAATGAATTAACAAGGTAAACAGGCCTATATTCTGTAATATATTATACTCGACCGATAGGCTAGTTGGGTTTGTACTTTTAACTCGAATCAGGAAGTAATAAAACTGACATAATTTAATGTTTAACGTTGCACTTGCGCCATAATTCTAGAGAGGAAAGAACTTGCTCTTATTTGATTTTGATACCACGTCTCTGGTTAGCCTTTAATGTCACGGTTTTGCGTAGATCTGTAACCTTGAGATTAAAAAGTATGACGCCGATTAAACATTTATAGGTATATGATCGCACACGAACTTACTGAAACACCTTTCTGCTCTGAGAATTTTAAGCATACAGATACTCGCTTAAAAATATTGTTTAATAAGCCTATGCGTTCTTCCAGATTATTAATTTTGATGAAATATCGGAATTATGTTAATGTGATAATCTTAATTATTATTTTTAACATAGTTCGTATTATCTAGCGATAGTCAGTTCATTATGATAGCCTCAGGATGTTAGGTCAATGGAAATGGTAGATTTATTCCGATTTATTAATATCAATACTTAACACATTTAACAACGAAAATTTCACAACAGTTGTTCTTGAACTGCTCTATAAAAAATTGTACCATGTTTAATGCTTGAGATAATAACATGTCCATAAAAGAGACGTGTGGAAATTACCGACTGCAAACGGTTATAAAATTATAAATGCAAAAATAATGTATTTTAAATTAAAACGACATAAGTAAAAATTTTCCATGGGTATTATAAAACCAATTAACCTTTTTACTCTTCAAGTTTACGTATTGTTTATCAAATGCACGTGAATTGAGGCGCTCGCTCGTCGCTAAAATTTAACGCATTGCTATGATTGATAGCCTTAACCTCCGGTAACCTTGTGTCGTTACCCTAACGTTGTAACGTTTGTGACCGGTTTACGATCTATTTAGCGTGGTTCGTTCACCGTTAACCGCTGAGTAGGGCGCAGATGCGATTATCGTGCCTTTTATTTTTCACCATTTGTTTTTAATAAAGAACTAACTGAAACACGTGCTAGTGTTACCACTGTAACTAATACAATAATTAAGGGAGTATTTTTAATTTCGTGATGTTGAAATTCTATTTTGTAGAATCTTACTATGAAAGTTTAGATGGATGTTTGTTAGAGTTTATAGCCTTAATTATTGAACGGATCTCGATGAAATTTGGCATAGATGTAGAACATAGTCTGGAAGATCACGTAGGCTACTTACTAAGGTTTTTTTTTAAATCCACGCGAACGTAGTCGCGGACGAAAGCTAGTAGTTTATTATTGTTTGATAGCAAATTTTGTTTTATCCATTGGGTCAGACATTCATGTCGGTTTATAACCTTATCACGTTTAGTCCATAATGAAAATATTAAAACTTCGGTAAAATGAAGTCATACAAATATTTCAACAAGTTATAATATATGATTACAAATTAGTCACGTGGCTCTGTTTTTACGGAAATATAATTAAGGCTCTTTCAAAAGTAACTTTACCTTTAAGAGCATTATTACATAAACGGCAAAGTGTCAAATAAAATGCCAACAAACCCAAAATTCTCAAATCTTCAAAACGCATCAAATTACAATTTTAAAAATGAATTCAAATTTGTAAATTGTCAGAACCAGCTACAACCAATATGGCTTTATATTGATTTGCACACATTGATTCGCCTTTTACTGCTATAATTGTCATTGGTCAGTGACTTCCTCAGCAGATTCACCGAGCTTAAGGTGACCGATCGCAGATGGCGCTTACCCAAAACCACGTTTATGAGTAACTAAGCTCGAGGACTCCCTCAGGAGCCTCGGAGGATTGGTAGGCCATCGAACTAGTTTCGTTCTATTTATAATGTTTTATTATTCATGTTTATTGTAATTATATTTTGGTGTATTTTAAGAAGTAATTTTAAATGTTTAACTATAATTATTTGGTTTATCCCAAGTTAGTCCCAGTCCCAAGTAGGGTTGGCGACAGGCAGGCTGCCGGCCGTAAAAATGAAGCCAAAACATTGAGGTTTACAAAACCTTTTGCGCCAACACCACATTAGAGGAATACAGTCAGAGAGATGACCTAGTTTTGTTTTAGAAATATTTTAAGGCTTTATACTTGAACCTAGTTACAATTCTAAGGCGAGATTAGTATTAATAACAAAAAAGTTATATCATCCAAACAATATTCAGGAAACCCAATCAATAAAAATGATATATCCAGCGTCCTTTTTATGTTAAATACATTAATGCGTAACATTTTAATGAGTCGCAGTTTATTTCATAAATTGCTAACCCTGCTTGTAATCCCGGGGTCATTGAACGGTACAGACAAGCGAGAAATGCTCGGTGACGCTACGACTTTCCGATTGCATCGCCAAATCAACGGAGCGGATCCAATTTTTTTTTATATATTATTGTATTTTTAATATTTCATTTACAAAACAGTTTTTCATATCGCAACTCATGTCTGGTTAGTTTAGCGTCTGTAAAATAACCTGACTGCATATGACCGATGTCAAAGGTGTAGTTGTACGAACAAGGTTACGTCATGAATTAACTCTTTACAGACTAAAGTAACTTCGTCGCTTGGTGGTTCGCAAAAAGGTGAACTATAGGCAGGTGTAGCTTCCACGAAAGCGTCAAATGATCGATCAAACATACAGTGTAAATTCCAAGTATATTTTTTTTACATAAAGAATTATACAAAAATGTCATGCATAATTCCAGATTATAATAATAATAATAATAATAATTTATTTAACTCGTGTAACATATTAATAATTACACATATGATATTTACATTGAGAGAATTACATATCACAATACATACACACACATACAGAAGGAAAAGAAGAAAAGCGGTCTAGGGGACCTGGACACCAGCTACGTGCATATGTGCACGCCGCCAGTGTCCCATGATTGGGCAGTCGGGCTTGTCACTTATAGAAAAGGTGAATTTATTTTTACTAAATTGGTTTGACATCAGATAGTATGCTTAATCCTGAGCTCGTATTGTTTAGCGAGAATCGAATTAATTGCCAAAAGCGATACTCTTGCATCGTAAGACTTCATGTAAAGTAATTACGAGTAATGAAATCAATAAATTATAATAAACAATGTATTATTCTGTCATTTAATTGCTCAAGACTTATCTTATAAAATTATATTGTTTTGCGAATCCGGCAAATTCGAAAATTCGTAGATGAACACACTTTGGGTTTTTTCCCCGAATAAAAAAAGCATAATGTTTTCGAGGGAAATGAACAAATTGTAGTCTAATACTAGACTAATTTTGACAGAGGTGTGATTTGTATTAGACACAGGACCATCAACCCAATTTTTTTTTATAATTCACAAAGTAATGGCAGAATTAATCAAACTGCGGGAAACGTGTCATGTGGTTTCCTTAGCTTAGTTCCCACCGCGGCCACGTGTCGGCAACAAGTGACCGCGCATGCGCTCCTCGCTACTACGGCCCGGGAAACCGACTCGCGGAACTTTCCACTACAATTCTAGGTCAGAAGGTCTCGGAAGCTATCTATACTTAATATAATAAAGCGTAAACACACATTTCTTTATTGCCTAAGATGTCAGCACTCACAGCATATTTTTGAATAATTATTTTTTTAATGAAAAGCCTTACACTTATGTCACGCTTTAAGCTACATATTTTCACGCCATTAAACTTAGGGGATTATATAGGGAAATATTTTGGATAAAAACCCTAATGTGGGAAAGAGACCATAAGTTGCTGCCAACATCAAGGAAGCAAGATTGCCATAGTAAGGTAATTGGTATTTTGACATTTGCAATTGAGAATTTGACAAATGTAGGTAAACAATGAAATAAAGTTTTTATAATTTCACGCGGATGAAGCCGTATGGGAACAGCTAGTCATTTTATATTAATGTCAAATTATTTTCTGTATTTTCATTCAATTGTTTGATAGATCGATCTGGAGGACTAAACCTTAGTGCGCCGACTCCACATAGAATAGCTTCTGAATAGTTAATTAGATATTTTTTTATGATATGTGATATTGAATATTTAAAATAAATAAAAAACACTATAACCAATTACGTATTTTAAACGATTAATATATTTTATTTTAATTTCTCTCTTACAGATTGAACTATAAGTACTTCATAATTGTATGCATTTGAAAGTACACTATTCATGTGCATTATTATTACATAATTTATTGCAATACATTCAAGGTACCACGAGTCAAGGTTAAGGCAACCTTCAGCCGTCTAAACAGACGTACAAGTAAAACATAGATATACATAAATAAATTTAACTCGATATATAATTTTGTACTTGGTTATAAGTGTGGATACAGCAAAATAATCTATATCTATACTAATATAATAAAGCGTAAACACACACTACTTCGTGGCGTAGGATGTTAGCAAACACAGCATATTTCTGAATAATTATTTCTTTAAGAAAAAGCCCTACACTTACGACACGCTTTACGCTAAATATTTTCACGCTATTAAACTTAGGCGGTAAATAAATTGGAAAAAACCCTTCATGTGGGAAAGGGACCATAAACTACAAGCTGCCAACATTAAGGAAGCAAGGTTATCATGGTAACTGTAATTTTGACATTTGCAATTGATAATTTGACAAATGTAAACAATAAAATAAAGTTTTTATAATTTCACGCGGATGAAGCCGCACGGGAACAGCTAGTATTCTTATATTAGAGATTAGAACGTTAAACTAGTACCAAACGACACCTACGTAAATATCAGAAAAAAAAATAAGACGAATGTTTTACTTTATGGTGTTTATTGCAACTTTTGTTAGGTTAAAAAAACACTCGTGTCACAATTTAAAAAGTAATGACCCGCGTGTCATCGATAGTGTTAAAATAATAGGACATTATTGATATGTTTTAAGATAATTTTGGTTACTTCTTGCTTCTTGGTGGTCCCGCAATGTTAACTACTCTATTATCAACTAAGATATGAAATTTAATCACAGATAACCAAATAAAGTTATTCAAAACCTCGAAGGATAGCATTATGCAACATTAACGTCATTTACATCAAGTTATGACCTACATTTTTAAGGAATGACACGCAATGTCGTTTTATATTGTAGCCTGCTTTTTATAGCATTGAAGTAAACTCCCATGAACGTAGCAAGGTTATGAAGTTATAATCTTTAATTGTGGGGGAAAAAACGTAAATTGATAATTTAATTTAGAATGACTTACTACTACTGCCTTTTATGAATTTTTAAATTAATAGCTCAAGATAAGATGAATCTCTAATTTTGAGTTAATAAGTAACTAGCTGTGGCTCGCGACTTCGCCCGGGTGAAATAAAAAAAAAAATCGGCCAAGTAGTTTTTGAGTTATTTCAATACATACAAAAATACAAATCTTTCCTCTTTATAATATTAGTACAGACTAGCTGTTCCCTTGCGGATGAAGGCGTACGGTATTATAAACACTTAATTTTATTGTCTACATTTAGTTTGCAAATGTCAAAATTCAAATGCTTAAATGACAACAAAGGCCTTAGACGTTACCGTTACCAAGGCAATCTTGCTTCTTTGCTGCTATTGGCTTGTACTCGTAGTTTTGTCCCTTTCTCGAATGATGATTTTTTCCAATTTATTCACTCTTAAATAGCGTGAAAATATATGTTATAGCGTGTCATACATAACAAAGATATGTGTGTACGTTCTATTATATTAGTATAGGTATATATATAGACAAATATGATGTAGAGGAAAATTTCAGTTGTCCTTATATAATTTATATTTTTAACGGCTCAAACTTGTGACAAGAAAAACAAGTAACATAACAATGAACATTTAAACCCATCTCCCACGCACGCAGTAACGGACACTGAGTGAAGACAACAGGGTAATCTTTTAAACACACTGGAAGTAAGGAAATTAGAAATACAACGTCTATTGAGTTTTCTAAAAGATTCGAATTATACCTCTGCAAATGTACAGAGTGAATAGGCATTTACTAACCTTTTTCCGGTCACATGGCTACACTAACAGCAGGTGGGATCGTGTTCGAGATCGGTTTATTTAATTGTTAGGTCCGGAAAGAAGTAATCTATCTTACTTAGGTGACTGTAGTGATCGAAATCTCGTAAAGTATCAATAATACAATTTAAGACTTTACCTGTTCTTTATTTGGTCTATTAAGTAGTGAGTTACAGGGTGTTAAAAATACATTAAAAACAAAACATTCTCGAAAAAAAAACACACTAAAAAGTAACGAAATAATTCCTTAAA
>LD700006.1:1790240-1801492 GCA_003118335.3 Papilio memnon | reverse complement strand
CTTTCGGATAAAAAAAGAATTTTCAAAATCGGTCCACTAGCGGCGGAGTTATTCCGTAACACACATAAAAAATTAAAAAAAAATATACAGACGACTTGAGTACCTCCTTCTTTTGGGAAGTCGGTCAAAAATAATCTTTTTCTTTGATTCATCTTACAATTTTAGTTTTTGAAGTCTTAATGGAAGCCGACTGATTCTGAATGGTATCTATGGCAATGATACTACATCTGGTAATTATGAGATTTGTTTTCGTCCATTCTGTTCAGAATTTTTTAATTCTATAAATTCAGTTCGCACGGCTGTCAAAATCAAAGAGATAATAGGAATTTGGCTCATATTTATGCAAAAGTCATGTAAGATTACATTAATATCTATTTTATTTTGACAGAATAATGACAAAATGGATAAATTATTGTGCAAACTAATATTATTATTTGTTTTTTTAATATTTTGGCCGATTTAAACGCATAATTGTATTTTCACACCAGGGTTTTGATTATCAATAACTTGTGTAGATTATTTGTCATATCATTTATTATGTTTCATTCTTATCAAGCAGTAACTACATATATACCATTACATAAGAACCTTTCAATATTACGTCAACCTAATTGAAGTGCGTACACGATTCATTTAATTTGTCTTCTGTATTAATAAACAGTTCACTGACTTATTTGTCAAGTATTGAAATTTTCTTTCTTTCTTCGAGTGCCTTTTCGATTATAAAATGACTTACCTTTAAGACATAATATCATCATGAACTTGCCCTTATGCCCACGGAGGGTTGGCACAGTGCTACTCTTCTATACATTTCTATCAGCCGTCATATCTGAATCCACTCTCTTCTTAAGCATATCCTCTTTCACACAATCCATCCATACTTTCTTCGGTCTTAGACATAATAATGTTAAAGATTATTAACACCATCCAAACATCTGATTTCGTTTTAGAGTTATGTCAGAATTAGCTGAAAAGAAAATAAAAACCATTTATCTATTGGCCCTTTTGTCAATGTGCATGTAGTTTATTAACACATATTCAGGGTTATCGAAGTGAAGAGCTAGGGGAGGGGACATGTCAATATTTCTGATCGTCCCCTGACACGCAAAACTCACATCACTGTAATGTGTCTGATCCTTAATTTAACCGTACCAGTAATAAACTAAAAGTAATCTTTATTTAATACTTCACTTAATAGTGTATTTAAAGTCTGTTTAAATATACAAATACAATTTTAATGGTAACAGTTAAGTTACAGTTTATACAAGTAAAAACTTAAAACTTAAGTAAATAACTTTAATTCAAAGAGGGGATTTATTTATAATACAATACGGTTTTTCAATTAATTTATTAAAGCGTTTCTATTTAACGTAACAATGTCATTATTACGGAAAATCGGGAAATAGCTTTTGAAGGGTTTACGTGTCAAGTTTCACGCGGCACTGTTTGTAAACACACCCTCGTGACGTCACGCATTGCTATTTCACCAGAATGTCAGAGCAGTCAATAAGTTATATTATAGTCAATAAGTATATAATGCAATTTATACATGGTCTTTGGTATCCTACACCTTGCCCATATAACGCAAAATTTAGTATAAGAGCTATCAAAATTACTTTGAGTTTTTGGAGGTCTAGACACGAGAATTTTAATTAACATGTTTTGTTTTCATTCATTATTTTGTATATCACTGCACTGACGTAACAATTAGCAACGTTTCACCTCAAAAATGTCTGTTAAAGTCTGCCTTTATTTTCACATGCCACTTCTCTTCTTCAAAACTCTTCAAAAACAAAAGGATTTCACAGAAACCGTCAAGCTAATACACTGTGTCAACGCATTTCCAAATTCAAAATTATTATTACTACCTATCCATATCTCTAATCATAATTTATACAATAGAATATTTTGAGAATTAAAAAAAGTATATCAATTTATCAAGACACTATTAAAACTATTTCATTATAACACTGGGCGCTTACACGAGAAGTATGGCAACATCGCGCCAACGTTTATCTGCGTCGTACGAAGCTGGGCGAGTGCGGGTGATGCGAGGTGCGAGGGAGGGGAGGCGTCGACGCGCGACTAGCAACAGGCGCCTCGTCCACGTGCTGCGCGGCCTTGCCACAAGCTGTGGAAGCTTCGCGCCTTTTTTTAGATAACAACCTCTAATCACCAAACCGATGACTTACGTAACACGTTATTCTAAATGATTATTGTGATGTGTTGTGTTTATTTAGTTATATGTGATTCTTGAGTCTTTCTGTCATAACCTAATCCATGCATTTATAAAAGTGAAGTGGCATCCGGACGTCTTTTTTGGATTAAAATTGCTGGGTTACCATTTATATTGTATTGTCACGTCATTTCATTTAAAAAAATCGAACTCGTTCTCAATTGAAAGTTAAACTTGTATGGAATATCCCATGTATAGGTTATAAATTAGTAATGATTTTCTGTACAAAATAGTGATAAGGAATCACATTGGGTTTAAACATGTTGATGTATATGTTCAGTAAATTACATTCAAACAATAATTATTGACTTAATTCATTATAAAATATTTTTAATTTCACTAATGTTATTTGAAAGTTATGCTAGATTGGTAATTAATTGACTATCAAGTTAAGACATAATTTGAAAGAGATCTATAAGATAACTCTAATAAAATATCAAAGAACGAGTTATAAATATATATTTCATATCTTTTTGACTCTTATCAATCCTATCTTACACCCAAGGCACTACTAAGTTTTATTATCAGCCAGTATCAAATGCTCACCAAGGAGGTTTTCGTTTATATCAGTGTACTTTTGTTTTTTGAGCATTTAATTAAAATGGCAATCGTTTGCCATTTGATATGAGAGTCGCGGCCGCTGTTGACCGTTGCTTAACCAATGAAAGAAAAAAAACATGAGCAATAATGATTTGGATTGTGGTTATTAAGTATGCGTAGACACGTCATGAGGGAAATAGGGCGTTAGCTATACGAGCTCAGTTCTGTGCGGGCCAAGGTCACAAATTGTAAATTATTTCCGCGTTGAATCCCATACATATATTATGCAATATAATTACTCTGACCAACGGACTCTCAAATGTTAAAAAGATAACATTTTGTAACATATTTATTCTTTATTTATATATAAATTATCTATTATATCTTTATTTCGGTCTAGAATTTTTTAGGAATAATTCAAGTTTTTTTAAAGTTTTATATGTAACATCATTTTTCGTTTATAATACAAATATTTTATTGGAAAAAGTTATTTTTTACAGGTCAAAATGTTAAAATTGTTTTACAGATATTCTGAATAGAAAATAAGACAATCATTATGGTAGAAAAAAATCCTCCACACTATACAGAGCTTTCTGAATTAGGACTTAAGTTTGTTTTTAAATGACGCGAGGCTGGTAGCCGCTGTGACGTGGTCCGGCATCCGGCAGGCGGTTGTAGACGGCGGGCCCCATGACGTGCGTAGATTTTTCGGTCTTGGCCAGTCGGTGCGCCACTGGAGCCAGCTTGTCCGCGCCGCGAGTCACCATCCTACAGCTGCCGGACTCCTTTTGCGTTTTAAAGTCGTGAAGCGTCTGCCGCGTAAACATCGCAACCTGGAAAAACACTAATGACGGCAATGTAAGAATTTTGTACGAATCTTGACTTAGACTAAGAAATAGAAATTGTGATAGCAGAACTCATAAATTAATAATTACTTTTACTTGAATAATTAATAAATTAATATCTGGACATTGTGGACAACCTTTTAATACCCAATATCCGGGTACTTAATTAAATTAATGTTAGGATTACCAACCTCTTGTGTGTTACGTCATAACTATGTAAAATAAACACAATACAACCTTGCCCTTTAATTTTAATGTAGGTACTTGTAACACGGAAGAATTTAAACATTTGAGCATTTTAATTTTGTCTACATAAATTTAGTAATTATTTCTTATCAGATGGAGACGGAATAATACATTGATTATATTGAATTTTGATTTATGACTAATTTTAAAAATGCCATTTTATAAAATAAAATTAATAATCATACTTTTATAGACCGACATGTTATTCGGCCCGGTGGATATAAGTGAAATAAAATCATGATAGCTCACTAGCTCTCCTTATATACCATTTTCTATGTCCGTGTTGATTTTACATATTTTCTGACAGATCCGATAGCAGAGCCTTTCCACAGGGCTACACATCCCCGTTCTCTGATCTGTATAAATGGATAGGCCATTACTTGGAAATGCAGCATTGATTCTTTCCGTCTAAATAGGGCTGTTTACAATAGTGACAGTCGAATCCTCACCACTGCAACAAATAGGCACAAATACCAAGACAAGCCTATCCATTTATAGAGGTCATTGTCGTTGTTGGACTACTTACATTTTATAGAAATCAGTTTCTACTTATGTCACATTCTTCAGTTGAAACGGAGTTAAATTTATATAATAAATCAACGAATTTAAATTATTTTCTTATGCACTCCCCACGTCTGACATTCTGACAAGATAAGGTAATCGTTCGATTATTCAATTTTGAATTTGGAATGCGATAAGATTTGATAAATTGTCACATCGTACGACTTGACGGCACATACCCAATGACCGATAAAAAGAAATGTTAAAAGAAAGTGAACTTTTTATAGCTCTATGCAAGACAGTCGTCTAACAAGACAGTCGAATCTTAGTACATCGACCTTAGAATACACGTAACTTCTATAGATTTTAAATGAAGATAATACAAAACTTGTTCGCCTTATCCTTTCGTCAAATACGTTTTGAAGATTTATACAGTACTTGCAAATACGTCTGCGTAGAGTTGGCATCTTCCCAGCTTCGATTACAAAACCGAAGCAGACTGCAGGAAGTCTTCCGATCGACAGTTTAGAAGTTTTGAAATTCATTAAGTTTCTTCAATGAACAAATGAAACCTGAAAATCATTTATGTTCCATATTTTAAATAACATTAGTGTAATTAAAGTTACATATTTATTATAGTATCTTTGACATTTGCATTACTAATTGTTTTTTTTTGTTATAAAGGGTATGTTACAACTATTGAAAATGTAAGTTAAGTAATCCTAAGTCACCAGCTCACTATACGTGCCCGCTGAGGGGCTCGGCGGCTACCCTAAGTTAGGGGTGACTAGGCCATAGTCAACCACGCTATCCCAGTGCGTGTTGGTCTTCATACATATCTTTGAATTTCTTCGCTGATATCTGTAGGTTGTTGCATCATGATGTTTTCCTTCACTGTAAGAACGTCGGGTAAATTATGTACATATGAAATTCGAAAATCGAAAAAGCACATTTGTACATAGCGGGATCCGAACCCAGGACCTGTAGACAAGTCAAGTGCTCAAACCCCTGACCCACCGACGTTCACATATCTATAAGGATCCAAACGTGGTAACTGGCAGGTGTTTCTGTACTATTTTCGAGTGATTTCTGATATATCAGATAGCGGGATATTACTAAAACTGATATAAACATGATTTGTTCGCCTTATCGACGTCCCTAATGCACGTGGAGCTATAAATAGCTACAAGGTCTTTTTGTTAAGCTTTATTACAGCTACTAAAAAAATATAATTTGTCCAAAAAAGCCTTCTTAAATTGTTTAAAGTTTCATTAATTCGATAGAAAAAATAAAATACATTGCATGTAGCTGCCCATTTAATGCTAAAATATATTTTTTTTACAAAACTATATTGCACTAGCTTTTGTCCGTGTTCCGTGCTCATTCAGACTATGTTTTACACCTATGTCAAATTTTACCGAGATCCGTTCAAACGTTAAGGAGACTCCTTCTAACAAACGTCTATCCTTCTATTCATCTAAACTTTGGCATATAATATGTATAGCTATCCATATTAAAACAATCCTATTTTCATTCTTTATTTTATCTTACAAAAAATAATTAAAAAACCTTAAAATAGTGTAATGCCCGCCATGATTGGGATTTGAAGTTCACTGTTCACTTTATGCTTACCTAGTTAGTGTTTATAAAAATAACAAATCAGCACTGTTGCCTCTTTATGCGATAAACATATCACAAAATCTTAAAATATTTTTCTGTTGTATACGTGAGGTGACATTCAATATTGTAAATATGTGATATGACATTGAATGTATCACAGTGGGGTCAGCGCATTGATAAGGACTGGACGGACGCCTCAGGATTCATCTATAATTATCCCAGTCATCACTAAAATACATTTAATAACCAATATACTTGTAGGTACACTAGTAGAAGTAGTTTTCCTCGAGATAAGTTTACTGCGCAATTAAGAATACCTACTTTGAAGTAATTAAATTGTTTAAACTATCGTGAGACATTATCTTAAGCGAAAATTAAAAACGGCTCAACTCACGCTTTATCCTCCGGTGACGGCACCGACTAGTTTCGGACCCTTCGGGGGTCCATCTTCAGGGCGAGTATTAATTGGCTTTGTTCGCGGTCGCGTCGCGCCTCGCACTGCGGGCCCGGGCGCGGAGGGCGCGGCTCGAGGGGGCGGGGGGGCGCGGGGAGCGTTGTGGCCGCTTCGTGCTTCGGCGACGGTTATGTCGACGGGCTCATAAATATTGAAGTGTTGCTATTGTTGTTAGAATTTACTTTGAAGCTACTTTGAAGCATTTCATTCAAATATTATTATGTAACTTTATAGAAGTACATCATCCGTTGTTTCTCTTTTTTTTTCCCCTTAAAAGGTTCTCTTTCCTTTATAGGATTTGCAGTCTTTAATACTGCTTGATTACCAACAGGAATACATTTTAATTTGGAATTGCAACAATTAATGTCCTTCAAAACTTCTATCCACCCCCATGGGCAAACAATAAAGGAATAAAAAAATATTGTTTCATCTGTCATTGTGATAGAAGCGAGCAATTTGGTTTACGTTAGTTCTGCATACTCTATTCATTTTTTATAAGCCTGTCATTTTTAGTATTTACTTGCTGTTGCTTGCAACTTTGTCGGCGTAGAATTAAAAGAAAATGGCCTAAATTACTCCCACACACATCAGCTACCTTTAGTAAATGTTCCGTCAAAATTGGTCCAATTGTTTCGGAGATTATCCGGAGCATACGCAGATTTGCGGACAGACAGACCAACAATTTAAAACCTGGGTGTTCGTAATGCAAATACAGCATACACATGCATGCCTATTTTTTTCGATATTACATTCAGACACTCCAATTTTATTAACTGTATAGATAAAGACTAGCGTAAGTGCTCTACGAATTATAGGAGTTGGTCGATCTTTGGCAAATTGCTGGAAGCTTGGGAGCAGCATGCATCGTACTAAACGCATTACCCGAATTAGTTCACTGAAGCATGGCAAAAAATTCAATTTGCCTTCAACGCTGTGCGGTCGGGTGAAAAACGAGAATACTCCCGGTAAAAATTATAACCGCTTCTCCTATATAGTCCGCCACTCCGATAATCGGCGACTGGACGGCTCCCGAAATCCGATTAATTTGTACGCTCCATAGGAAATTGTTAAAAATTACGTTAGATTTCCATAATATAAGAATATCGCGTACGAATGAAATATGAAGGAAACATTTTAAGAAAAACTCAATTCTATTGGTTAGATAAAACTGCTACCGAAATTGAAAGATGATTACATCATATTTAAAATTAAATTTCTTGGTACTAGTTTTTTTATTAAATAGACGTCGGTGGCTCAGTGGTTTAAGCACTTGTTTTGTAATCTCCAGGTCTGGGGTTCGAATCCCGCCGCCATGTACCAATGTGATTTTCGATTTTTCGAATTTTCATATGTACATAATTTACCCGACGGTCTTACGGTGAAGGAAAACATCGTGATGCAATCTGCACATATCGGCGAAGAAATTCAACGATATGTGTGAAGTCAACCAACCCGCACTTGGCCAGCGTGGTTGACTATGGCCTAGTCACCCTAACTTTAGGGTAGGCTCCGAGCCCCTCGGTGGGGACGTATAGTGAGCTGATGATAGTATAGATACTTTTTATAGAATATCATAGAAACATTCAATATAACGAGCATCTTAAAGGACCCTCAAAACAGTTTTACAAACAGAGTTTAGAGAATTTCCGTGCTCATAAAATTATTGTAATTTTAGTAACGAAATACGGACTTCCCTTCAGCTATTTTGGGAAACTTCACCCGGGAAGTGATTTCTAAAACAATTGAAGAAAATGTATTTAAAATCATCTATAATTTTTTGTTAAGTATAACTAGGTTAATAGAAGTTTCATGAATAAGCTAAAATGTAATTTTGCAATTTACAGAAATTGCAGAATATGTGACGAAAATTCTAGTGGTTTAAATTAAATATGAAAACCGGATTTTATTATCCTTCTCCGGATTTTACTATCTTAATTTTTTAATATCCTTTCACTACCTTCATTATTGAGAAGAGTGTAGATAGTCTTATGTAATTTGTTTTTTAATTCTTCAATTAAATATTTTGTTCCTTTCCTCTACTGTCGTGAGATTTTTTTAATACATGTATTTATAAATCAAATATCGAATACTGAATTCAAACGCGGAAATACCTTCAATATTTTTTTGAAAAAGAAATATACAAAATATAAGCGGAAGCGTTCAGTAACAGACAAAAAACTACAAGGTCGTACGCTGCCGTTAATAAAGGCCCTTTCGAACCGGTCTAGAAGGGATAAAATACATCGCTCAAGTTATCTAATGAATGCAAAATAAACTGTTTAGAATGAGGAAGATATTGTTTTTATATGTCGGCCATGATTCTAATAATTGTATCACTAATAGTTAAAAAAACAAATGGTATATTAAGAATTGTAGATTTTAGTTGTCTTTGGCAAGATAGTTTGTTGTTATTTTCATGTGAAATTTTAAAGTTCCGTTCTTTGAAATTCTTTCATTAATAAGATTTATTTACGTAAGAACTATAGAAGTATTCGCCACGTTTGAAGATATTTTCTACGTTAACAAAAATTTAAATTTTCATATAAGAGTCAAAGCCGTTTTTCGGATGTTAAAAGGTCCATTACCACTGCGCATTATTCGTAAGAAGGATATAAAACTTATCCCACGTCATCCCGTGGATTTCGTCGATCGCACTCCGATGCTCAACGCTCTCACCGACTATCACTTCGGCGCGGTTACGTCTCGTTACAGCATACCATTAAATTTATGACGAAAATTCACGAATACGTTCACGGAAAGCAACGCCACTGAAATTTTTTACACTGATAAAAGATATTCTTTTGATTTTAATCACATTAAATATTTGCTATTACATTCTTGTCAAAATTCGAAGAACTAAAATAACGGTTAGTTTTGGAATAAGTTAATTTTTAACCAAACATTTTATATTTTTAACCAACCGAATAAGAGTGTTTGTAAATTCTCTTTCGCTAGAACGAAATCGGCGCCGGCGCCGGCGCCAGTTTGTTAATTGTGTTTTACAATTAATTTAATTAGACTTGTAGTTTTATTAGAAGGATACTAGCGCTAATTTAATGATTATGATAATATAGGTCAGGTCATCCATTTATAATAATTAAAACATGAGTGTGCTGCCTTTTGAGAGAAATATAAGAGTTTAGGGAAACCGTATCTGATTGGTCAAGCCGATTGGAAATCGATCAACCACATAGGTGGCATGCTTAGCCAATGAGCTACTACTGAACATTTTCACCGAGTTTCTATGTCATCTAATTTAATGCAATTGTATTAACTAATTTAATTAAATATTGCAGTCCAAGGCAAACACTGAAGTGAATCGCAGATAATTCCATATACGTTTGACTCCCTGTACTCTGAATAATGTAATAAACTATTGTTCCAATTGATTGCTTTAATGGGTTATAAAAGTCATTCTTTAGTTTTATTTTTTTGACACCGCTTATTGTTTTGGATGGGCAATAAAATACAAATCTTAAATTTCTCAGCCCCTCCGCTGTTTATTCTGTCCTTTAGTTGTTTACTCAAAGCGGTGCTGTTACTACACACTCCCGTAGTCGATACCGTTGATATTTTCCCTCCCAAATAGCACAGAAATTAAAAATAAATCCATAATTTCATATAAAAATTACATTCTCTTAGTACTTAATAATTGCTACAGTTGCTGTATAAAATCTATAAACAGTAAAAGTTTGACTGCATACTTGTGATGGAGCTAACTTGAATAAAAATCTACTTTAAAAACTTCTTAAGATAACATACGTCCGGTGCTGTAAGTTAATTTACTTAGATTTAACTTCTTACTTACATTCGCTATCGGGTGATTTAACTTACAATTTTATTTACGTTTGCATTCCTCCGATTTATCTTTGAAGTTATCGAATTCAAGTTGTATAAGTTATTGGTTTTTATTTTCAGATGACCTGTAGTTTTTTCAAACTATTTCAGTATGTTACATTTGTTATATATTTTAAAACAGTAATAAAACATCATTTATTATGGCGTAATGTATTCAAAACTTAAATGCCATGCTAATATTTCGGTCAATGTTATATTCACTTTTAAGCCACAAGTTTTATACCGACTATAAAAATAACTGACGTCAATAGAGCCTTCTTAAACAATGTCAATATATAAAAAGATATCAATGAATTTGACTGTCTCCAGTACATTAAACTACAGCAAAAACTATTGTAACCATTCATTTTATAAATTTTTTGCGTTGGATTTTTAAAACATCTTGTACAATAAATAATTAAAAGAACGATATCACTACGAATGCATTATAAACCAAGCCAAAAAAAACTATTTGCTATCACTTGACTGTTTTCTCCTATATTTTCTTAGTCAATCTATTTGAAAGGAGGGATAATAATAGTATATCAAATTAGTAATTTTATAAAAGACTTAAAAAGGATAAATACTCTTTTTTACCTCACATACGAATAATTAATTAACCTTGAATATGTCCAAGTACTGTGCTAAGGTTAAAATATCAATATTTAATATATGCACAACGCAATATTAAAGCGCATGCAGCACCATCTATGTTCCGAATGACACATTAATTTGAGTTTGTATTTTTTTATCTGTTGAAGTGTGCTGCATACAAACGCCTGCGCAATGCGTGGTACAATGTCACCTAAGCGACCTTGAAGTCGGTTAATATTGAGGTTGTTGACAACGATCTCTTACGGGCCAAATAATAGACGAAGTAAATTTAGTAATGCTTAATTTGATGATAATTTGCTGATGCAGTGGCGTAGCGAGCCTAACTCGCGCCCGGGGCACAATAAATTTTTAGCGCCCC
>LD700006.1:1769469-1789394 GCA_003118335.3 Papilio memnon | reverse complement strand
TTGGCGCCCCCTAAGAGCTGCGCCCGGGGCAAGATGCCCCCCTTTGCCCCCCCCTCGCTACGCCACTGATCTGATGCGAGCACGTAATTTAATGATGTAATTGTGAAATTAAATTCATAGTTTTTCTTGTAGTCAAATATATTTTTTTCACGTTGTTTACGGTGAGCGTAGGCGTCAACTCAGTAAGGCCGCTGCCATCGGAATGCTATGCTTTCATTCGACGCGCTCCGTGCGAAGTCAAGGCCGTTCATTTCAAACACTGCTCTCTATACTAAACGGATTGCTTGGAAATGATAATTTTTGCTTCGTTCATCTTAAACGCATCTATTGATGATAGTATATACTGACAGATTAATCTATCTCTATTATTAAGTTCGAATCCTCAGAGCCGCTACCAGCCGAAATAGCCAAAATGGTAACAATCAAATAAGCACGAAATACCACGCCTTATAGCCTGTCCATTTAATAGAGTTCAGTGATTCCATATCTCATCCGGATAGGGCTACCAACTTTTTTTAAAGAATTGGGCTACACCAAAAAACACGACTGTAAAATTGATGCCATACAAATTTTAATTTGAAATTGATATGGAAAAAGCCTGCCGAGTACCAAATCTTCATTGGAGTTCAACGAACTTTACAAAGTTAAAAAAACAATGAACACAAGCCTTACCAGTTCTTTAAATTACTCATAGCCGGAACTATATAGAATGTTTCTTTTTATTTATCTTTTCGTAACCGATCTATCAAAAAAATAGTATTGGATTTAAGGCAACGGCAACGCATCTGTAGTTCCTCTGGTGTTGCGGATGTCCATGGGCGTCGTTGATCATCTCGGTGTTCCCGCCGCTCGTTTGCCCCCTTTTATAATATTATAAAAAAAGGTTATAACTACTTAAAACTCCTCAGCTTTTAGTATTTTAAATAGCATTTTGAAATTAAACTAATCACACTCCGTTATATCTACTTACGTAAAACAAATAATAATTATAAACAGTAACAAAATAGCTAACAATCATAGTATTTGCAGCCGTTGTTTCATTTTATTATGTTTATTGTTTTAATCTGAAAATACTCCTTCGGTTTCCCACAAGTCGTGGCGTTATGATGAATCTCCCAACACTAATGTGACGGAGGTATTTCCAAAGATCCGTTCGTCAGTGGAAGCTACGATGCTGTAATGAGTATTTATTCGGTTTCATACCACAGAAATTTTCCCACCACCACAACCCGAACATAACCCGTTCACTATATCTTTCTATTTTATTTAAACCTTTATTAATTTCTAACATTTACGTTTAAACTATGGAAAATGTAAATAGTTGTTTTTTTACCACGTTCATTGTTCAACTTGGTTTGTAATTTTACTTATTTGCTTATTGAAAGTCGTGAAACGAAACGTGGTGTATAAAACTAAATAAAATGACGGCTAAACTTGTGCATTGTATGCACCGAGTAGCTTCTAAACCTGTAGGGGTTACATCATCAGAGTAGGTACCAAGTTTAATTCTTTAACTTCAATAAAAAACGACGATGCTATTGCTAATTACAGGGCAGTCCCGGACATCTTGACAAGTCGTTTTCTTTCATTGTACATCGCATCAAACCGCGCTATAAATAATTCATGGCGTGCAAGGCGGAAAGCTCTTTTGTCGATGTCCATCGAATGCGATGGATAAATTACGCAATTAACATGGAGACGTGGCTACGAATGAAGCTCATGCAACATGCACGATTGTTCCATGACTCCTACATTTGCTTCATTTATACCGACAATTGGATGTGGCATTTTCTAAACACAACCCTACAAGTTACAACTGAAAAAGGTGTTTTCCTTTTTATGAACATTTTCTTCTCTGTCCATTAAAATTATTCACTGCATTTTTCAAGTATGGCAGATATGTGGTACTTTCTGGCTGGTTGCTAATATGCTAACTTTTACTATAAAAATTAGATATATCGATTTATTACATTCCCTTGCATCATACTGTAACTTATTGAAACCGATTGTCCAAAGACGATCAATCGTAATGTATGCAAATTAAACTACCTACTGCATTATGTTATAGCCGAAGGATGTGTGTATGTGGAAGGTTCATTTTATTAAGATTGTTTTTTTCATCGTTTTATGCAATCGATGTTGAAGTGATAAAAAACGTATTGACCCTATTTCTGTGAACAGGATATTAGGTACGAAGATCTTATTTAAAAATAAATTTTTATCGTCTTAAAAAATGTCTATAGGTTAACTTAATACCATATAGCCCACTTTTACGCATTTAGGTATTTTACGCAGTAAGCCCGGTCGTAGTAATTACATACAGGATTTTTTGTTCCATTTATTTCAAGATTAACAAATTAAAAATTCACGATTGCTTTAAGTGAATTCTGTTTCCATTGAATCTTTTTTTTATTAAACAAACCTTCGTAGTTTTTACAGATTTTATAAACCCTTTTTAAAAATGGTGGAATAGAACTGCTGTCCATTTTTAAAAGGATCATGATTTCTATTGAAAGATTATATTATTTATTAACTAGATATACCTTCTAATATTAACTAGGTGTACCATCAGTTATATCGTAATTCAAAAGTAGGCAGAGAACAAAAATTATCAAGTTTTTTTCTTTATTTTAAAAAAGTTGAAGCCATAATCATCATGGACTCAGAAGCTGGGTGTGTGCTTAAATTGGCAAGTCTGGCAGAAGAATTATCTTGTCCGTGACGTAAGAAATTACTATTTATACGTTCTCTTTATAAATCTTTGTCAGATATTGTTGCCTATAGTTTTATTTGGATAAACCGTATTAAGAGTAAATTTGCGACAGTATAAAACATAAATCCCATTCGTACTTTGGATTGTAATCTCTATTAATGAACGTTATTTTGGGAATAACGTCTACGTAGGATTTTTACCTGTCATATTGTGGAGGTGTTTCCTGTTATTACTTTGAAGGTACATTTGATGTAATACATTCCTAATTTTTGTTGCTTTTATTCCTAAAAGGAATTATTACAAAATATTTTCCACCAATCTTTGTTCGTTTCCGCTATTCGCCTCTACAATATCCGAAGCTTGCTAAGTACGGATCGCGTTTGACGCTCTTCTTTTTAAACTTCACTGATGTTACTTTTTGCAGTTTGGAAAGTTTTCCTTCTGTAACATTTTACCGTGCTAACGTTTTCCACGGGCGATCACATCTAGTTAATAAGTTTCCGTTTCGATGGCTTCGGCGTTTCAAACTTTCAGGATATAAGATAACAAGGTAAAGAAGGTGGATCGATTTGGCATCTAATTTGGTTTATGCTGTTTTAGAAATCTCACGAATGTTAAAAAAATATCCTATAGGACTAAGTAGAGATTACGAATTACAATTTGACATTTTTTAATACATTCAGCTTCATGCCTTAACTTCTTCGAGGCCTTATTTTAAATAAGTAAATTAGATTTTATAATTTTAACTGCATCATTTGAAAAAAGCTTTTTGATTTATGTTTCATGGAGATTGATTTATTGAAAAATTGTTCAATTGTTTTACAATTTAAATGTAGAGACGCTATTCCGTTTTCATTTTTGTCTAAAAAAATATCTTACCACATTAGAGTCAGCGACCAAATGTATAAGTTATGTAGGAACAGAATAAGATTGTAATAAAGATTAATCGAAGTAACTGTACAATTCCAACCAGTCATACGTCGTAGATTATTCTCGAAGTTTCCGTGGAAAATTCCCGGAAACTGCGAACGGCCGACCGTCGATTCCTACGAGCGGCATTCGAATGAATGGATTCTCTGTGTATTCCCAAATCCGCATTACGTAGGTAGGGGGATTCAATGAACTCTTTGCCGATGTCGAAAATGATGTTTACGACATTTAAAGTAATATTATTAGCTACTTGTGGAAATTATACTTGCTTTGCATATATGAGAACAACCGAGCGATTCACAGTAATGATTGAATGTAAATGTTTGTTTCATTTTTGACCTAAAAAACATTTCTTAAGCACCTATTAGGTTATCACTTAAAATACTATAAATTATTTAAACTTATATGACGTTCATAATTTTTTTAGGAAACTAAAACATTATGTAAAAGTTCCAGCACTTTAAATCAGAGCGTACAACCATAACAAAAGCAATTAGCAAAAGGCTTAAATCAACGATACGAAAAAAGAAAAGAGAGGAAATTCATTGTGATTTGTGTAAAAGTTTCCCCGCAAATTGGCCGTCTAACGAACTTAGTATATCTCAGGGCCGGCGCCCCCTTCCGGCCTTCATAATTTTTCGGCGCAGCATCTAAATTACCCTCAGAACTAATAGTTTTCACCTATTAACGTAAACGGTACGAATTTATCGCTTTGCACTGTTGATTTATCTACGAACGGAGCGGATTAAGTACCGCTAACTCGGCGATAGTTAAGACTACTATCTGATGTTTCGGAGAGCTCTTTCCTTTTATCTAAATTGGTGCGCTACCAATAAAGATTCGCCGGCGTCTGTCGTAAAACATTCGCCCCATACGCTTCATTATGGGGCAAACTTTTAGATATGATAGAACGATTTTATTGTCCGCCGATGTCGCGATCACTATCGGTAATGGGATTCAGCGCGCTGCCCGCCGCTCGACGGCCTGCGGACACTTGTGTAGCCGCACTACTCGCTAACTGCTACAATACCTATACCGGTTATGCGAAATCATAACAGTTTTTATTGAATCGCATAATCTTACTAAAACTGGTTATTCCAACTCAAGTCGTAATAGTAAACATTAACCGAATCGACGATATCTTTGACCTTTACCGATTTCTAGTGTTAGTTGTTACACTTTTGTGTAGTTTTTATCGTCAAAGTTATTTTAATAAAAAATTATAGCATCAAACTTACGTATAAGAAGTACTACTAAGTAAGGAAGATGTGATTACTATTTCCTTCTTCATGACGGCAACGTGGCATAAAATATTAGGTAATTAGTGCCTATAGGTGAATGGTGGACAACACAAAAGTGCATTTATTAATTGGAAAACCTTTCATGATAAATCAGTTGCACTTAAAGCGTGATTTCTGACTGGTGACTAATTGTGTTACGCAAGATTTTTAAAGTTTAATAACCCCCACCAAATCATTCACTCTTATGTTCTTGCTAATATTTTCGTGTTGTATTAAATCCAAACTTTGCCATCAAAGTGTAAACGTAGTCAGCGCCCTCTAACGGAGCGGAGATAGATCAAATCGCCAACATCGAGTATAAATCTTTCACTAATTGAATTTGTCATAAAAATTGAAAGTTTCCTCGCTCCCGCTCGCAACTACTTTTAATCCATTCTCCTTTGCAGGGAACTTCTAATTTATTGAGAGTGCTAAGTTCGCAACGACTATTTCTAGATGTTATATACTCGTGCGTACAACTTTACCCTTGTTTCACCTACGCTGATGTAATCGTTTTATCTGGAATGTAATCGATTGTTTTCTAGGGGAATGGGTAACTTTTAGTTTATAACTTATAATACATAAATTTTATTGAGTTTCTACGAATCCAATTATATCATTCAGAGATGTTTCTTCTGATTAGGCTTTACTTAATTTCATGATAACAAAATTTACACGACTATCATTTTATGATGGTATCGTATTTTTTATTATTTTCTTCGTTACACGATTAGAAATTATAAAGGTGTTTTAAAAATAATAAGTTAACAACTAAGATGGTTTCTTAAAAAAACTATCGTTTACTGAATAACATGTCCTTCAACAAAACAATGGAATACACGGTTCTAGTCTTTACAACCGTCTAACTAAAATATTCTGTCAACATTTTTTTGGGGATTATCTAAGTTTTAATTTACAGAAAAAGCAATGACAACGTAATTGTATGTTATATACAGCCCTAAGTAGCTTGAAATTGTTTTCAGATGCTCGTTAATATTTAATATACCGTTATAAAACAGCGAATAAAAAAATAAACAAGATTGGAAAACGTTTTATAAAACTAATTACTGGCCCTACCGTAGCCCTACTGGCCGTGGCTAATCGTTCGACCATTTAGACCCCATTTTCACTAGCCCGATTAACCTCGCGACTTCTATTTCTATGAGCAATTATGTGAGTTTTCACAAACGAAACACTTACCAAATATTGTTATCACTATACTACGCATGAAATTACTATACTTAAGTGTTTGAACGAGAGAACGGCAAGGAGAGTCCCGGATATAAGATGACAAGCTCGACGGTAGTCGCGCGGGTACTCATTTAGTGGAAACGGAGTCTAATTGTAGGAGAAAGGTCTGAGATAGTTACGCTGGACCGTAACAAAGGCATGATACTCTAAATTAAGGTAGAGATAGTCTTCGTGTCTGCTCCCTGTCTTTTTATTTTAGCTTTTCTCCGTAATTAAATTTCTATTCAGAGTCAACTTACATTTCTTGTCGAACACGAAAAAGAACGAATGTCAATGGACGTTATAGTATCTTATAAAGCATTTTTTATAACAGGATACTAAAATAATTTGAACACTTTTTTTTTAAACATCTTCGTTATAATGTAATCCGTGCATGAAATGATTCATACTCTCAGAGAAAAGAAAATACCATTTTCTTTCATATGTTAACTAACATAATATACCATACTTATATACACTTTCTAAAAATGTCTGCCTTTCTACATCATTCAATCACAACACATTTAATAACTTGGCTCAGTAATAGAGGCATTAATAACATATTCGATTATCCTTGATTATACGTTTACCCTGAGCGTTAATACAACCTTCCTAAAGACATTTATTACCACCTACAGCTACCTGTTGCAATTGATTTTTTAGTAATAATTCAATCACAATATAATTTAATCGCGTATTCGAGTGCCAATAGCCTAATGGTTAAAGGTACGGAGTACCGATCTAGCGGTCGAGGGTTCGAATCCCGCCATTCGACTATTGTTGTGAACCATATCCTAGAGCTTAGTTGGGTTGGTTAAAGGAAATATTAGTAAATTAAGAAATATCTACTAATATTTAAAAAATATATTAAGTCGAGATGCAAAATTTTAGGATTAACAAAAAAATCGAACAAAAAAATGTTTTATGCCGATGACTGGAGATCTAAATATTGTAAAATCTATCTATCTATTTGAAAATTATGATTATATCATAATTTTATTTTTGTAAGGAACTTCTTTTAATTGCATATTCATTTTCTAACACGCTTCAGAACAATACTAAAAATTCGTCTACATCTCAACTCGTCTCGACGTCAAAGAGAACAACAACTTTACTATTTAGAGGGAAGGAAAATGTACAATGCACCTGATAAATATAAAAGACGTATGTAGCATGTTTCCCTGTAAAATATCTACAATACAAAAATCATCATGACTAAGCATTCTTATTTGTAGTGTTTGAGAAAAGAAGAATACTTTCAAATTCAGTCGAATTTTGTCATCTGCTTTGATTTTTGTTAAGTGATATTTAATAGTCTATGTTTATATTGCGAATATTGTTTCTTATATCATTAAAAACATCATTAATATAGCTAACTAAAACAAAGTTATAATGTAAGTTAGAGTTAAGTAGATGGAAAAGCAATTTAGATTTATGTTTTAACATAATACTTTCGTCATTCACAATTTTACGTATTTTACCTCAATTATCAGTTGTAAATGCAGAGTGGTATGGGTAACAAAGGGGATGGGGTTCAATAAATCAGCTCACCTATATTCAGGGCTGACATTGTAACTCTCCCGTAGTTTTATGAGAGAACTATGTCAATCTAACTTTTAAGATTATCTCTTCCGTATCCGCCTGTTCTGTTTTATTACCTTTATCTAATGTTAATATAAATTTATTATATGTATTCTTGTATTTTTTTATTTCTAAAATTAAACAATGTTTTTATTAAAGTTATTCATTCATTATTTAATAAGTTTTTACTTAAATTGTATGACAATATTTAAATCTTGTGATACAATATTTACTTCTAAACGGCTGGGCCGATATTCATGGGACTTTTAATGGAAAATTGCTCACATATGCGTTAGTAACATAGACATTTTTTTTATTCCAAGTTGACGATGTCTCCCAACAGCTAGTTGCTACAAAAGTTGTTCATTATCATGTTTTTAAATTCATATAAAATATTTGTATCAATGTATAATAATCTTACTATCTTACTTCTTACTTCTTACTTCTCACTAATATTATCTTACTAATATTATAAATGCGAAAGTTTGGATGGATGGATGGATGGATGGATGGATGTTTGTTAGAGTTTGTAGCCTAAACGGCTGAAGGGATCTCGATGAAATTTGGTACAGATGTAGAGGATAGTCTGGAAGAACACATAGGCTACTTACTTTTGTTTTTTTTAATACCGCGCGGACGGAGTCGCGGGCGAAAGCTAGTAATAATAATAAAATATTTCGTCTATGTTTTATCCTGACCATTAAGTTGTAAAACAACACATGTTTAACTGATTTTTGATAGTTTTATCCAGCACAGTTTATACGGCCTCTCTACATCGATTATAAAAACCTATACACAAAGAATTTACTAGTCTGTTCCACTTATTAAAGAGTACGTTGAGTAATAGGATAAAAAGGTTGCAAGGATAAATGCATGACATAGTTATATACAAAGAGCAGCGTCGGTGGCGCAGTGGCGTCGGCGAGTCGCGGGCGCCCCCCGCCGGCTGTCGGCTGCCGAAAAAAGTTGCAAGTCGGTGCGCGGCGCCGTCGAACATTCAAATTTATCGATTGTCCCCGAGCGCCTTATTACAATCCCTCAAAACTTGACTTAGCCCTTCCAGAACATCACTAACACCACTTTCCTCCCCCCTTTCTTAATACCCGATTGAGGCCGTAGTTTTTTTTTCATCGGCCGTTATTATTGTCCGTTAAACTTTAAGTGTTCGCCGGCTAACTTTCAATGTCTTTGTTGATTTACGATGAGCCGTTTCGAAGTGTTTTATCGAGCATAAATGTTACTTCGCTACTTGTTGAGATTGAAGGTCGTATGACGCGCCCCTATTGGGTTCGCTTTATGGCCTACTTTTGACTGTAAATTGTCAACTGTAATGTAACTAAGAGTAATTACATCTTACTATCTTACTTAATATTATAAATGCAAAAGTTTAGATCGATGGATGGATGTTTGTTAGAGTTTGTAGCCTAAACTGCTGAACGGATCTCGACGAAATTTGGCATGGATGTAGAGGATAGTCTGGAAGAACACATAGGCTACTTAGTTTATTTTTTTTATATCTACGCAGACAGAGTCGCGGGCGAAAGCTAGTTTTACATAAAGTCGCATTCTTTTTGTAATAAAACTATCACTACATTTATTTACTTTTATGAGAACCGTGTATTATGTATGTTTACATCTTGAATCCACTTTCAGTACAATCTTTTTAATGAACAACTGTAAATCTGATAAGAACAAACACTAAGTCGGTGCCGTCACCAAAAAAAGTAGACGTGAGTAATAGCCGTAAAATAGGTAGTTAAAAAATGTCTCACGAAAATTTAAATAATTTAAAAACAAACACTCTTTAATGTTTTAAAGTTTTGTACCTTACCTTGAGTAGACATAGCATACCTTCTATGATCCATCTTAAACGTAGTAGGTCAACTGGATAGGCTTTATGTCACCGTATTGTAACGTAAGTTTTCCCGCGTTAGTCGTACATGTGGCGGTTGCGCGAATGCGCCTTCGGTGGGGGAGGGGAGGAGGCTCGTGCGGGTTGAATGGGGAGGGGGCAATGATCCATTAATCTGTTAGAAGCCCATGTGGCGCCACAGTCGTACCTGCGACGCGACGCGCGGACGCCTACCTAACGACACATATTCGTACATTACCAACGTGTGTAATGTGTGAAGTTACAGCACTTCCCAAATCTATACGGACACACAATGATAGCTGATTTCTGCTCCATTACGCTCACGTGTATTGTTTTGCATAAGTCGAAATATTCGAGACACAAATAAAAACATTGTTAACATGACTTGAAGGCGATTAGGCCTTATTCGGTTATATTGCGAACGTCCAATAAGCCGTTGTAGGGTTTGCTTTTTTGCCATGCTCAGAGAATCGTAAAATGGTTATTGTTGAGGCTGCAGGCTCTGTTCTTAATATGAAATAATAAATTTTAAGTGTTAAAATAAATTAGATGTGCTAAATAATTAAATATACTGTTGAGGAATTGCTATAAGTCTCTATAATTTTAAAAAAGAAGACTGCTATTTTAAAAAAAGACGACATAAAACATTTATTAATGTCGCTGGTCAAATACTTTATGAGAAGTCTTCTACATGCTTTATATCTTCCGGAAAAGCTACTTGTGGAAAAAGTCTTTCACGCAAGACTGTTCTTTACATTACCATTTAAAACCGAATAGAGATCTCTGTCTATCTGTCTACGAAATAAGCAATTCGAGTGTTAATAATAACTCTAATATAACTCTAAATAATTTAGACACACGGAGAAAAAGTTTTTCACCGGAAATGTTTCGTAATTTGTAAGTTTTAATTTAAAATGTGTATGGTGCAAATATATTTGGCTTTGGCTATTAAAAGCCTAATTTAAATAATAATTGTTCATAAAAAATAAGCAGCATTTTAACTTTTATGATGACAATGGAAGTATTTTATTTGTATTTTCTTTTGAAACGATTCGACATTTCTCACACGGACAAGGAACCCCTGCCGTCGACCGGGGGGACTATTCCGGATATAATATAAGCTAAGGTTTTCCGACTATTTGTTGGTCATACATAATAGAGTTTATTCTGTTTAGCAACTATTCGGAATTTGTAAAATGAAAGCCATGTATATTACTATCAGTTGTACCTTTTATTTAATGGCTTTATTTTTTCAATAATGACAAGTTAGTGGCAATTTTAATTTCTTTGTGTTATTACGAAAAATGCTATAAATCAGGGTTAGTTTAGTAAAATTGCAATGAGCACAAACATAATACGATGATGGAATATAAAATAAACTTAAGTAATGATTACTTAAGTTTTACCTGCGCAATGTAAAACGCATGGATATCGCTAAAAATACCAGTTTGATATCTTCCACCTTTTAAGGAGTGGAAATATGTTTCCAAAATTTTATAACTAATAAAAATCACTAAGTGTCAAGTATTTTACAAATGTATATATCCACTAACCTTATCTTCTTGGGTTAAGTGACGTTAAGTCTTAAATGTAACAATTTGTATAAATTAAATTGTTCCTTCGCGGATTGTTAAATTTATCATATTCATGTTTTACCCGTTTACTCTTTCCTTGTAAATTGGCAACCCTGATTAAGTTCCAAACTATATGTTTTCCTATAAAGGAACACACGGTATGATAATTGAGCCAATCGACGAGGTACAATCGACTAAGTGGAATTTCCTTATCCCCGGCAAAGTCCGCGAGGCACGGTATCACATTTATTTGCCTCCGTGATACATCACTCGCATTCATCTACACGTTTATAGATTGATAAATAATCATGATTAGCAATCGATACAAATCAACCAATTTAGATCTTATGTTAAAGGCCATATTATATTTAGCAGTCTTACTAATGTTGGCCTGGTTCTGAGTATATTAGAGGAAGTTTGAGAGTAGCCCCAGTGGTAGAGAAGGTAAGGAGTAAAAGGTTAGCATGGTATGGGCATGTTATGAGGAGGGACGAATCGCATGTAACAAGGACAACGTTAGTTATGTGTGGAAGGGTACACCGGTAGAGGTAGACCTAGAAAGAGATGGATGAATTGCATGAAAGGTGACATGATCAAAAAGGGACTGATGACTGAGATGACGTATGATAGAGTTATGTGGAGGACAAAAACCTGTTGCGCCGACCCTACGGGAGTAGGATAAGGAGGATGATGATGATGATGATGATGACTAATGACTAATGTTGGCCTGGATCAAATGCAACAGGTACTCAGCATCAAAATAATAAAATACAGGAAGATAAAAAAACGAGAACCCTGGAAAAATAACCTCATGTGATGAAAATCACGTACAAACTCAGTATAACATCACCAATATAGCGAATACTCTTAGTTTAGTACAGGAAAGTCTATATAACGGACCTCCGGTAGGAGATGGCTCTTGGATAAAAATAAAAAGAGCCATACCTAAACTTGGTCTTCGTTGGATTACACCTCGTAAGAAGTTCCATGCCCTGCTATTACAGTTTGTATCACAATCACTTATTACGAATATTTTGTTTTTTGCACAATTTTGTTCATGTAGGATACGATATCTTTTAAGCTCTGGATGCGTGGCCGAGCTGCGTCATGTGTCATGTCAACGCGAGCGCGGAATCTGGCGCCAAACGCCCCCGCCCGCCCTACCATCTAACTCCGACGCCATATTTCAATCGCCGAATTGACACATTGCTCTTTGGAAACCATAAACTTTCACACTGAAACTTTAACCTGAGTTATTTACCTACGACGTTTGCTGCGAAACAGATAGCGAGCGATTTGACGAGTGAAAACTTATAGATAGGTCGCTGCGAACGGTGTTCGAAGTTTTCACATAAATTGGCGGTCATTCGAGGCGAATATGCCGACTGCGGTAGTAACAAATATGCCAAGTTGGACTGTTATAACAGCGATATGTAAGTTTTGTGATACTACGCCATTAAGTTTATGGAAACGACGGCCGAGATTACATCGCACTTTCCGAAAGCTTTATGTAATTCCTCTCCGAACTGTCGTGGCCGATGGATATCGAGCTGCGACTGTCCGAGCGCTGATATATCTCGGCGATTAATCATACCGAGTTTTATTGGGGCGGTGAAATTTGTTAAAAGCGTTCAAAGACGTCGCCGTGATAAATTCAAACGGGAGCCGTCAAACGGGGGTCTAATTGTGATATAATTAGGGCAGAGCACGCACAAGCGGCGAGCGACAATGAAGCGTTAAAATGATTAATTTTTCCGTTACCGAAGACGTCCGCGAATGCGTCGGCCCAACGATTAATCTCGCCCTTTGCGATCACACGCGCGCTATTGTGCCCGCGCGCGGTATTTTTTCTGTCTTACACCAAAACCATTAAGAGAGTGCCGCGTCTGCTAGTTGCTCCCGTGGTCTTCCCGCCGCACCGCCTATTGAAGGATTGAAAAGGTGTTTTCGTTCTCCAAGAAAAATAGAGCACCCTCCGAATTTTAAAAACCATTTTCTCTTACATCACTTAGACTTCGATAGTTATTAAGACGGTCTGAAATGTTTTAATTCCGCTTCGTCATTTCATCACAATAGACGAATAAAGCAAGTTTTGAAACAGTCATCCTCTATTCATTCGAATCGAAGGAAAGGGCGGAGTGGATGCTGTTGCATTGTTGCAGTACGAGCAGTTTTTAAATAGAATATTTGCAATACGAGGGGATTAAGTTACCCTAAGATTCATAAAAGGCTAAAACTCAAGTGTGATAAATTACGATTGCTGTTTCCTTGCTTTGCCACTTCAGACCCAGTTTCTCTGTAGATACTTCGCCAGACAGCGTCGCGAGTCAATAGCAGAACAACGACTAATATTGTCTTGCTTCTCTTTATTGCATCTATAACTTTCCCCAGTTTTAAATTTAGCTTTTTCTCACTTTTCAAATTGAAATCATTTAAGAATATGCTTTACTCATGAAGTTGCATTCAAATTTGGCAAGCGGACCTACGGTGATGCATCCGCGATTTTCGGACATAAAAAAGTAGGAGTGGAAGTTCTTAATGTTATCTCGTTTTCATAATAAAACGCGGAGTATTGGCACATCGTGAAACATCTTAGGCGGGGTCAAGAGCGGCGGCGGTCGGATTTAGATCTGGGCAGTCGCCAACTGTTGAACTGTTCCTGTTAGCCCCTGCCTGCCAACGCAGATAAAATGTAACGTTTTATTGGTCGCGCAATTAGCGGGAGCTTAACTTGATGTGCGCGGATTAAACTTATTTCAGTGAAACTATTTTCTGTTATAGGAATTTGGCGTGTTCTTACATGTGATTCAATTCAAATGTGTTATTTGCATTCAATATAATAAGGGATTATTATAAAAATATGTTTTATTATTAAAAAAGAATTTTCTAGCAATAGATCATAACGAAAATCTTACTAATATTATAAATGCAAAAGTTTGGAACGGCGACATAGATTGATTAAATCATTTTTTTAAATCCATGAGAATGGACAGCCACGACAGGTAGGAAATAATAACAGTTTTTTAGTCGATGTTTGGCGACTATGGTAATAAGTAAACCATTTGCTGTTCTTTACTGCTATCCTTCACTACTTAAATCTAACTTATCTCCTAACAATGAAAATTGTAATTCAACTCTTGTAATTTTGCAATAACAGATTAACTACTTCAGAGGTATAATTAGGAAAAGCCATCAAATTGCAATACAGTCTCTTAGAACATATGTTTCTTTTCTTAATATTGGATTAAGAGCAGAGGAAACGATTGTCCACGTTTATGAGGCAATCAAAAGCTTGGCAAAGACCTGATGTTTATTTCTATAACGATCGAAAATAAAATGGCATATTTCTATTCAAACGTAATTTCGATTACTACTTCACTATTCAAAAAGGTTGAGAACGTTTAAGTTGCAATCACAAGAATCTTTTTTCTTAAGCACCTCAATGATCATAAACCTACGGAAAATTCTGCAGTTTTAATAGTAGAAGGATGGAAATTAAGCAAACAATTCACCTTATATTAATTATTACGTCTAACGCATTTACAGTTCTTACAATGTTGTGGTTGTTCGTGGGAGACGGCGATCATTTAACATTAGGCGACCATTTCCCTGTTTATCTATTATCAAAAAAAAAAACGCTGTACAAATATGTGTTTATAATTTGAAATATGAGCACGGAAATCTCTATATCTTTGTAGAATGCTTTACATTTTTTCTTATCGACAAGACATTGGGAGTTTTTGATAAGGAAAAACCTTACAGCGAAGATACACGAGACGTGATAGCAATGTTTATATTAAATGGAGAATTATTTATATAGAGGATTACATTAGAGGCCTTTCTTAATGACTAATTAAAAGGAATAGATTTGAATACTATATTGAGTTCGTTTTTTAACTTGAATATCATCAGGCTAGACCAGTGGCTACTCTAACGTCCTAGCAACTAATTAACCTGTACTATGTAGTTTATTATGACTTCAGTATAATTCCCAGAGTATTCCATCGTAAACATCTTTCGCCGTGATCTCTGAACGTGTTGGTATCGATAACCTGTATTGAATTGATAAGACGTATTCGCTTAATTAGTTGATGATTGATAGGTATAATTATTTTGATAAAATGACTAGACTTCAAGGAGATAATAGGAACCAGTTACATCACACTACAGTACCTAGATTTTGAGAACAAATTGCACATATATTTTTCGTTTAAAAATGTAACTAAAAACATCATTAAATGACACCTTGCACAAACTAAAACTGTGGTAACGGAGATGAGGCCAAAAAAACTTCGAAAAACATGACACTCTTGAGTCAGTTGGGCAATAAGTATATACGGTAAAACAGTACGGTAAAAGTAAATTAGTTACGAGTATACATAAAACATTCCTGTCTTAAGTAACATGTGAAGACAACTATATGATAAAATAGTGGAGGGAATATTGTAATGGAAAGTTTTTTTCCCGTTGGCATAAGATTTCAAGTTGGCGACTATTTTGCGTACATCTTACACCTCAGTGAAAGACATTAGTCTGAACATTACCGTGATTTATACGATACCCACATATAAATCTACGGGAATCTGGAATGGAACACACCCTCTCGGTTTTTTCGCTCTTTTCTCTGTAA
The DNA here is from genome assembly GCA_003118335.3 of Papilio memnon. Classification (NCBI taxonomy): domain Eukaryota; kingdom Metazoa; phylum Arthropoda; class Insecta; order Lepidoptera; family Papilionidae; genus Papilio; species Papilio memnon. The sequence goes on along the minus strand of LD700006.1, from coordinate 1,773,583 downwards.
TAATGAATCTTTTAGTCTTGTCTAAATAGATATTTAGGTTATTAGTTTAGGTACACCAAAAGAATAAATTTAACGTCCTGATTTGAGATTAAAAGTAAGAATGGAAGTACTTTACTGTTTAACAGTAAGGAGATAAAGGCTGATGTTGACGATGATATAGTGTTTGGTAAAATGGTAATGATTTCATTAGTATGATACCCAAGTTTGACATCATTGGTAGTCAATGATCGAGTTAACAAAATGGGTAACATAAAGGCAAAAATATTCAGTAATAAATAGTACGTACTCATACCCAACTGTAGTAAACTGTAGTAAAATATGCGTATCTCGTATTTTGGAAGGATATAAGTCCTTTTTAGATTTAATAGTCGAAGAACTCCAGTGAGCACTAAATTTGTAATCAAACGGCAGACAGGTGAGCCACGAGGTAACCTATGTTGGTATGATAATGTTGTATTCAAATCATTCCGTCATTGGATTTCGACCTCGGCCCAATCAAATTACTAAAATGCCAATGTTTTATTAAGTTAAACTTTACCGCGGCGGGTCTAAGTGAATTTATTTGTACTTAGTTATCGGCTCTTTGGAGTAATTTCAGTAACGTTCCGTCGAGTTGAATAATTAAATTTGTCAGGCGGTTGACACGACGTCGGATTTTCTTCTACAAATTTGGCAGCACGCGCTGTTTCCCTTCCCGTCCCCTCACCGTTGTGATCGTCATTCCCCAATTTGAATTATTTATTGTTTGATTTTACACCTTCAGATTATCTGAATTGTTTCGGCTTTTCATTCCTATTTGTTTTATGGAGTTAAATTGTTTAATTATACAAGCATTGTGAATTAAATTGTTGACTTAAAACTTTGATATTGCGTACAACAACATTTTTTTTTTATTATTAAAATAAAAAATAAAAAAAAAATTGACTTGTAATTGTCTATCAAACATGAACACTATTCAGTTATTGTTCGTTTTAATAACAAATTAAGTGTGCTTGTTTAAAGACTATAATTAGCTCATAATTCCAGGTAAATTAGGTAATATTCACGTAGTTTTCGTAATGTTGTTTAACATTAAATTTCAACTCACGTCTATAGCTGTAAATGCGTCACAGTATATGGATACAGTTAGGTAAAAAATGATATCGCATCTCGTTTGCGGGGGCATTAAAATGCATTTCGGGCGTCCGGCTTGCGTGCAGCGTCCACTACGTATGCCGCCTCGACTGAATTATTCAACTCCCGATCATCTAATCCATTGCTTCGGCTACATCCACACGTATTGTGTTAAACTAGAAAAAATCGGTCTTAAAGGTTAGTAATTGAATATGTAACTGTTAGGCGGAATAATGTTCTGTTTTTTTTTTCGTTTCAAATCACATTTTCATGTTAACAAGTTAGATGATTTCATATACATCAATTATTATGTATTGATTTCCAAATGCAGTAAAATAGTGTAGTATTCTTGTTAATTTACACTGTTGTTTCTTATCGCAGCTTAGCGACATGACCCAGTATAGCAGACACGATAGATTTATCAATGTTAATATTTAAAAAAAAAACGTTCTCTACATATTTTTTTTAATGTAATATTAAAATTAAGCAATCATTCAATTCCCACCGTAAAATGAAAACAATGCGACGACCATAAAGAGTGGAAATTACAAGACATTCGGATTGCGTAACGCACCCGTGGAAATTCGACAAAATTTAAGTCGTTGGAGCATTAAAGGGGACGGCGGTATAGACGGTTAATTCACCCCATAAGGGTCGCTCTGGCGCCGACAATCCTGCCGTACACAAATTTCTAAGTACGATGTCTTCCCGCGTTTGTCGCTCCTCACCCACTAGCAACTACAACTTTTATAAAATGTTGCGATCTAACTCTGCTATTAACGAATGCATTTGACTTTTGTTAGTTCGACAGTCATTTTTATAGCGTTTGATTTCTAGCACTGAACCAATTTTCGAAGAATTTTGTAGCAAATTATAAGTTACTGGCGTTTTACCGCGACCGTCCAGGCGGAATGTAAAAAAAGATAGTAATAAGTATAACTCAATGATAATGTAGCTTTCTAATGGCAAAATATTTTTTTGAAATTAGGTCTTTTTTGGTTTATCCCATACATACAAAAATACAAATATTTTTTCTTTATAAGTATAAATGTATTTTTTATCCTTAGCTTAAATGTATTATTTCCATTACACATTTTGTACTTGTCATGTTATTAAAAAAAATATAGTCTTTTAAGATTCGTTACCAAAAACAGCTCTTAATATTTGAGTGTGTTATCAAAAATCTAACTATTCAAACTATAAGTCAGTCGATAACTGTTGATGTTCAAAATAAATAACCTTGTGCAGTCATTAACCGATACATTAATGTAATACTTAGCAATTCCAGTGTTCTCCGCAGTTAATTGCATTCTTGGCAATAATTCGGAGTCGTTGGTTCAGTAATGAAGAACACCGCGTTGAGGTCTGGCGACAGATCTATCAGGATGTCGACGGGACATTTGTCGCAGCAATTTCACGCTTGATGTATCGTGCAACTTGTCTACATTTGGCGAATTTATCTTCATACGCTGACACGTAGTAGTGGTACTATGGGCTACGGTTTCCGCAACTCCACGGCTACGCTGATACACGTACCATGATACACGCGAATTGGACTGGTTGTAATTTTTTTAGGTTATTTAATTTATAATGTAGTTGCTACATAAGCATTGATCTAACAGTCGTGGGTGGAAACGATTAACTCTATTTGAATGTAACAAAAATTATTATGTGGAAATTCCTGAAGCAGCAAATTAAATAGTCACTCGAAAAAATTTAAATGATGTTTACGTGGTTACGCGCCTTAAACACAAAATATAATGTATGAGACGTATAAAAAATATTTAAATGAGAAGGTACGAAATTATTATAATAACATTATTTTAAAATTAACAAAACCAACACAAGTTCACTTAATAAATATAATATAAGCCGACGAATCTTAAAATTTCCATTGGAAAAGCCATTGAATAAGTAATGTGATGATGATAAGTCAAAGTAAATTTTACAAGATTCGCGAGACACTCAATATTTTTTATTATGACTTATGCAAACCTGCGTAGACCTATTAGTAATTTATGCATCTCAATTCTTAACCAAGTTTGGTTAGACTTCCAGAACACTCATTCTTTTGAAGAACAGGAAAAATTAGGAAACCAGCTTTTCTTCCTCCAGATCGATGTACGAGTATCTTCTGTCTTTTTAATCATCACCCTAAAATCATGTCACCTTTTACGACATCCATTGCTTCGGCCTGCCCCAACACCCGGAATACCGCTCCACGTTCATAATTAAAATACTCCTTGACACATGTGATTCTTACTTCCTTATAATGTGCTCAATTTATAACACATCCTACTTCATTGTTATAATTTTGATGTATTTTGAATGATTGAGATAATTTCATGAGTTATATAATTTACCACATATTTTTATTTAGACTATATTGGAGTGTAATTTCTCAGAGGGCGCGGTGAAATTATTTATGGAGTCTTTTATTGCTTAAGTTCATTCGTTGCTGTGGTTGCTTTTATTCCTTCGACGGGAAAAAGTTGCCAGGTTTTATTGCCGGTGTGAGATAGGACACGTTATTGCACTAACTTTTAACGGTGGACGGAATTAAAATTGATTATTTTTTTGCGGTCAGTAAAGACTGGATATGACTGAGGATATACTTTTTGTTTACCTCCTCATATTTTTAACTGCTTTAATTCACATGACAATCGCACTTATAATTATTTAAGATAAAAACTTACAATGAGTGAATAATATTTTTTCTTTAACATCTAGGGACAAAAAAAACTTAATACTACAGCGATAATGTATTTAAATTAATAATTTATATCATTATTATTAAATTCCTTATTTGAGATTTTAATTCACTGCTCGGTTGAGTTATTTCATCTCTTTAATTTCGTTTATGAGTCGTTTCTTATGTGCTTGATTTCGTTAATTTTGCATAAAGTTTAAAATTATTTAGTTTTGCTAATCTTACTTCTTACTTCTTACTTCTTACTATCTTACTAATATTATAAATGCGAAAGTTTAGATGGATGGATGG
>LD700006.1:1743308-1766001 GCA_003118335.3 Papilio memnon | reverse complement strand
TAATGTACTTCGTGTGTTTTGTTTCTATTTTAATAGTGCGCGGACGAAGTCGCGGGCAACAGCTAGTAATAATATATACTGCTTCTAATATGTGTGACACTTAACACTGGTCCTATAAGACATAAACAAGCAATTGAAAATGTTTCACTTATTATTTATTTTTTTGTTTCAGAACTCAATACGGCACAATTTGTCACTACACAATCGTTTCATGAGGATGCAGAACGAAGGTACCGGTAAATCGTCGTGGTGGATGATCAACCCTGAGGCGAAGCCTGGCAAGTCGGTCAGACGACGGGCGGCTTCCATGGAAACGTCAAAGTTTGAAAAACGAAGAGGTCGAGTCAAAAAGAAGGTACGATTATTACCTAGACGATTTTACTCATTTCCTAGTGTGATCATTTTACTTAGCCAGTAATATACTTGAATATGTTTAGAAATAACGCTGTACTAGAATGTATAGCTGATAAGTATACGTTGATTATTCCATGTTAGAAGGACGAAACAAGAGAGATGATAAGACTGACCGAAGATATCAAGTACAATTTATATCGTACTCTAGGATTTATAGGATATTTACTCAAGGATACTCTAGGATATTTTAGGTATCAATGCAGAAAAATCAAGACAGATGTTGAAAACGTTTTTGGATTCTGGTCTGGTTAGGAATACAGTAGTGGTAGAGTTCAATTTATAATGGTGGTATAACATTAACAGACCGAAGCTCTAAGGAATGGTGTGACCGCAGACGCTACGCCCAGCCCCAGCAGCTCCCTGTCGGAGAGTCTCGACATGTATGACGACTCACATTTACCCAGGTTAATATAAATTTACTGCCCATAGTCATAGATAGAAACGGTAATAGCTTATAGAAACATTTAGACCATTACTCATTAGATAGTAAGAACTGAGGACTAGATTAAAAAAAATTAAACCCAATTAAACATAAATCAATCTTTCTCTATAATATTACTAAGGAGTCAGCATGTATATATAGGCCTAATTCCAAACGCATTAAATATTGTATTATCCTCAAAATTATTTTTCCAGTGTCACAAACACTGATGTACTTTTTGTTAAAATTTAGTCACACAGTTTAACGCGAAACTCCAAAATTTATAATAAACCTATCGGCATAAAACTACATTGACCAACGCAATAAAATTGAATTACGACAACCGTGTTACTTTACGATAAAAGGTTTTAAATCATTCACAACCATTAGATGATGAGTTATACGGTTGCTGAATCTCGTCATTTGGGCTATACTTAACATTTTTATTGCCGAATATATGTCGAGTTTGCGAGCTTCATAACCATTTATTTTGGTTAGTTTTTATCCAGCGGGAATCGACTTATAGGGAATTTCTTACGATGGTTTATTTTGTCACAGTTTGCGTCAATAAAAATATTTCTATGCTGACCATTTAACCCGTTCCAGTGATCGCGTCATTTGGCATCCCCAGTTTGTACGTTAGCGGGGCTCGATGGCACATTAGATTTGCATGCTTCCATTACGTGACAATATAGTAGCGATGCTAGATGATCTAAATACTTTTTTTTAGTTATTGATTTTGATTATTTGCCCTATTAGTTGTGACTGAAGCTAGTTTATTAATAATTTCAGTCTTAAGACTCAATAGATTATAATGCTACAGATGGTACGAAAATATTGGTTTACATACTCATAAATATTTAAATTTTAAATGCAATATATTAAAAATATTAACATACTTGTCAAACCAAAATACCGATATATTCGTATTTAATTCTAGTTTATATAATTTGGTTATTTGATGCTTGTTTGCTTTGGCGTAGCAGTGGTTTTCAGTTGTCGCCGGAGTACCGACAGAGGGCGTCGTCGAACGCGTCGTCGAGCGGCCGGCAGTCGCCGCGGCCCTCGCTGCAAACATCGGAACCGGACTGGATCACAGATTCGTACAACCCAGCTGAACTGAGCTCTAATGACTTCACGACCGGTGATTTCGCATCGGCCAGTGATTTCACAACGACCAGTGAATTCCCGCAAATCGACTACGTACAAGAACAGTTGGCTGGTTCGTTAGCCGACACAATGAAACTACAAAACGCCGACCCATTCCTAAATACGTAAGATATTAGATTAGTATGCTTGCAATATATATATTTACCTAGAACCTATGTGCTATATCGGAAGCTATTTACCTGTAAATCATTTAGTTATGTTTCGATGCAATTGATCGTATGTATACCCACGCTAGAAAGCTTTGCTTCTTTACAATCGTTAATATAATTAATGTTAATTCTATTATACCAATACTAATAAACTGCATAGTCGTGGCAGCACTCACAGGCCATGGCCACTTTAACAAACATCTGTATAATATAGGTGTCACAGACAGTCCACTGTGCAGAGCGTGCATGGTGGAGGAAGAAACCGCGTCACACGTCATACAACACTGCCCAGCAGTAACGGAATACAGGGTTAGGTATCTCGGTTCGCCGAGATCGCTCCCGGAGATCACCAGCAACATAAAAGGGTTGCTAGGGTTCTTCGGTGAGCTGGGTTGGCTGGAGTAATCCATGCCCTTTTCTCACGCAAAATACGCGCTAGCCGTGGAGTTGCGGAAACCGTAGCCCCTACTACTACTACTACTACTACTACTACTACTAATAAACTTTGAAATTATTATACAACTTATTGTAAATTTATTCATTCAATGTAACGTTTGTTACCAATTGCATGGATTAATCTATTAACAGTCTTCAAAAAAATCACATTTACACAAAACTTGTGTAGTTAGATCAAATTTTGATCCGTTGTTTATTATTAAAGTCGTCAAAAAGATTTACATAACGATGCGAAATGATTGTTAATTTTTTAACGATTAAATTTGCTGTCAAATAATAATTTTGAGTACTGGCTGAATATGCGTGACAGATGTCAAGGCGGCGATCGAATAACAGATGACAGTTGTCATTGAATGGTGGAATGATGCGCTTTGTTAACGATAAAGTCAATTGGTTAATCTCTGTAAATGTTTGCAATCCGATTAGATCGTGTTGTGCAGTTTTCACTAAAGATTGAAGGACGGTGTTTCTGAAATTACGCGATTGTTATTTCATTATCTCCGACATACGCACGCCCACAATAGAGGATGGTTACCGTGTAAATCATCTGCCTTCGGAATTGAATTCTGCAACCGCTCGTCACTCCGACATACATATATATTAAATCAATTTCACAGAATAAATATTTTTTTTTTGGAATTGCAAGAAATTGCATAAGGAAATAGGGAAAAAAAGTAAAATAAAATGAGTATAAGAAGTGAAGTATGATGTTGAGGAATGTAATGTTGGTCTTTTATATTCAATGTTATGTTTGTTTTTACGTAAGTGTTGTCGTCGTCGACTATGATATTGTTTAACAATATAACGTTTTTAAAATTTTATGTTTTAACATAAATAAAATACATGTGTGTTTAGATACGTGCCGACGACGTCGTCTTCGGGCAGCGGGTATCGGTACTCATTCGCGTGCCCGCGCCACCCGCACGGCCCGTGCGGCTGCTCGATGTACCATCCCGCACACCCCGCACACCCGCATCAGCACACCCTCGACCACTTCGTGCGACCTCCGCCGCCCGCCGACCCAGCGGACATTATGCTCGCAGGTCAATCTTCAACGAATATCTACGTCCAATGGTTGATTATCAACAGTATCACCTACACCATTTCTAGACCAAAAACCACTAGTTTAAGGAAATATAAACCTTATGTCTTGTAGTGATATCCTTTCCAGTTTAATTCTAACTGTGATGTTTCATTGCTGTAACCCTGAAACGCATCCCACTCATTCCCTTTGGAAAAACATTGTTTTTTTATGTTTGTTAAGCTAGCGGCTTGCCCACGATCCCACCTGAAGAAAGTGATGATGCAGTTGAAAGATGGTACGCGCAAGCTTTATAAACAGCTGTTCACTCTTCTTTTGAAGGCTCCCACGTCATATGAACGGAAAAACTAACGCCGGCAACTTGCTCCAATCCCTTGAAGTAACTTACTTGAATAATTGCACTTTATCCTATGGCTGACGTATAAGTATTGTTACAGAGAGCACAAGCCGCATGGTGACGACGGAGCCGGCGCTGATGAACGGCGGCATGATGGTGCAGTCAGGTGCGCTGGGCCCGCCCGGCCTGGTACCCACCACCGTCATGGGCCAGATCATGGGCGCGCTCAACGCCGGTCTGGCGGAGGACATCAATATCGAGTCCTTGGAGCACGAATTTGACTGTAACGTCGATGAGGTAACATATAGACACTTATATCTATACTAATGTAATAAAGAGTAAACAGACACTTCTTTGTTGCCTAAGATGTAAACAATTACAGCATATTTTTGAATAATCCCTTTTGTAATATAAAGCCCTACACTTACGTCACGCTTTAGGCTATATATTTTCACGCCATTAAACTTAGGGGGTAAATATTTTGGATAAAAACCCTAATGTGGGAAAGAGACCATAAGTTGCTGCCAACATTAAGGAAGCAAGATTGCCATGATTTGTCATCATGTCATGTCATTTTGACATTTTTAATCGATAATTTGACAAATGTAGGTAAACAATGAAATAAAGTTTTTATAATTTCACGCGGATGAAGCCGCAAGGGAACAGCTAGTTAAACATAATTTGTTCTCACGTCTTTTACTCCTGTGTGTGATAGATACAAAGAACTATTCTTTTCTTTGCAGGTCATAAAACACGAACTAAGCATGGAGGGTACGTTGGACTTCAACTTCCCACAGCCGCACAGCTCGATGGCGGCGGAGGCCGAGAGCCAGTTCCAGGCGCCCGCGCCGCCCGTGCCCACCACGCTGTCTGGAGGCGGCGCGCCCCGCACCCCTTACTCCGTCGCCCCCTCCTGGGTCCATTGAGCACGCAACTAAACGCGACACTGCACCCATTCGTAAATCGGTCGACGTTCGGATAATCTCGATTCGGGTTTAGGTTTTATCAATGTAAATAAGACGCGAACAGATCATGTTTCAGTTCCCTTTTTGTTACTTTAGCGTATTTAGTCGAGATTTCTTTTTTCATTGTTACGTTAACTAATGTTAAAATTTTATTTAGTGTTATTGCTAAGTGATGTTACCGATCGTTGTTGATGTGTCAATTGTGTTAGGTTAGGATTTAGTGTTAAGCTAGGTGGAAGCTTGTGATATAGTTAGGCTTGATCTTGGACCGAGGCGGGGGAGGGGGCGACGCCATTTAATGCGGCTACAGCTGAGAAATAAGGTAAAGTGTTTGATTTTAAAAGTCAACAATGTCATTTTTTAAAGTAAATTAACTATTATTTTATTACCACTATTCTTAATGAAGATTACAAACATCGCTGGTAAAAATCCTATGTGATTTCAAAATATATCTAATATTACTTTAAATACAATTTTCAAACGCAACATTCTAGACGTTATCTCAACGGAAATGTACAAAAATAACTTAGTAAACTTAAAAGCGGTGAACAAATTTTCCAGACGGGGAAATATTAGCGAACATTTAACAATACAAAGCAATAAATCCGGCGTGTATCTGAGATAATCTGGCCCAAAGTTTTGCGACTCGAGTGTCCAATAAGTTGGTCGTTTAGTATCGGTTGTCTACGGCGCGGACGCTACGAGACTGTATTGTTTTGTGTAAACATTCCGAATCCGCGATTTGACCTCATTGCAACTTTATATGGACGTTGCTAAAGTTGAATTCAGATTTAAAAAAAAAAGATTTTTTTTTATTTTTACCAACCTGTAACTGTCGTCGTTTTTAAAATTAGCCTATGTTTTGTTAAAATTCAAATCTGCATACAGTCAAACCACTGTTTAGTCTCGCTTTGATTCCTATGAGCATATATGTCGGAGCGCACACTACTCGATTTTTAGTTGTGCAACACTTGATTGAGCTGCGAAACATTCGACAATCGCACAACAGTTGTTCGATAGTTTGATCAAAGGTCTGCGCCCGCTCTAAGCAGTACCCTTTTTCCTGAACAATACAGAACATGCAAACAGCTTATTCCCGTAAGAAAACTAATATCATCAAAGGATAGGCAACAAAAAAAAATCTTTTCAGTCTCGAAGCTTACGCATTAAGTTTTACGAGGACGAGTATAACAAGTTGACTCGTCATTTGTGTTTACGTTTCATTGTACGCGGATTATGACACGTGACGTCGTCTTTGTATCAAACATTGCTCGGTAAAAAATGTAGCGAAATTGTCGCTGAAACACGACGAACGCGGAGTTATGAGCCGGTCAATGACGACGCAATCTACACAAGCCTGAATATATAAAAAAGTGCCTCATGATACGAAAAACTCTTGAAAATGTACCCACATTTTACCTCGATTTTAGTACTTAATTATAAAGGTTGTAACACACTTATTTAAAAATATATCTGGTATGCGCGATGGGCGCTGCTCTTGACTAAATATTGTGTTGAAATTAAGCTTTAATGGAAGTTTATTCGCGAGATATCACATTGTTTATAATAATAATCCCTTTTGTAATGTCATTTCTTTAAAATAACGTTGATGTTATCAAATGCATAAAATTAAATTTCATGTCGATCCACTTCGGTCTGTCGTAACCTTTATATCTCAACTAAACATTTATTTGCAAATTATATTGGCATATGAATAAAATATATGCCGACAATATATTATTCTAGAAGTTTTACGATGCAACCATTAATAGAGCATCATAAGAGTTATATGTTTTTTTTTTTATGCCATAAGGTGGCAAACGAGCAAGCGGCCACTTAAATCCGCCGAAATGGCGAAGCGACCGCTGCCCATATACATCCGCAATAGCAGATGCATTGCCTACCATAAATCGACGGAGGAGGAGACACGCATAAAGAGGATATTTCCCCTTCCTATGCGTCTCCTCCACCGTCATATCCACTTTCCCATCCAAACCTTTCCTTATGAGAAAAGGGCGGAACGGGAAAGGGACTAAAGTTGGGCCACCGGCACCACACTCATCAGACGAAACGCGGAATTGCTCCCACTTCACGCCTGTCTTCTGTGTGGTCGTGGTATTGCATCGGGCGAGCCGACCCATTCGTGCTAAGATGTTAAAGCGAGCTCTACCACTGTTTAGCACATGATAAATATATTTATTTATTCATTGATTCTATTTCACGTGGCGTGTATCAACATGGCCAGGCCTCCAATTCTAGAGTAGGATCTTTGTTGCTCTTACTAATTATGATTTTGTCATTGAGACAGTAGTTTTAATTATATTTATTTTTGACCCCATCATATACACTGCCGAGTTATTTTGTTACTAGCTTTCGTACGCGACTCCATCCGCGTGGAATTAAAAAAAAAAAGTAGCCTATGTGTTCTAGACCAGACTATGCTCTACATTTATGTCAAATTTCATCGCGATCAGTTCAGCCACTTAGGCAAATTCTAACAAACATCCAACCTTTCGCATTTATAATATTAGTAAGACTAGTAAGATTAGATTAACACTACTTTATTCTGGTTAGAGTTTGCTCACGAGATATTAACTCTTATATGGTAAATTTAATTCCTTGACTGGGTGTGTCTACCGCAGAAAGGCGAATTAGTTTGCATTAAATCTTCTAATATTATAAATGCGAAAGTTTAGATGGATGGATGGATGGATGTTTGTTTGTTTGTTAGAGTTAGTAGCCTAAACGGCTGAACATATCTCGATGAAATTTGGCATAGATGTAGACGATAGCAGGAAGAACACATAGGAAGAACACTTTTGTTTTTTTTTAATTCCACGCGGACGGATTCGCAGGCGAACGCTAGTACATGATAATTAAAACAAATTGTCATTACACTGAGCGGTATTACTCGTGTGCAGAAGCTATGCCGATGGCCTACTGACGTCACGCGTTAACTGATGAAGAGGGGGAGTCATCAGCAAACCTGCGCACGAGTAATACGGTTAAACTGTAGCAAAAAGTTTCAGGTGAAATTCAAATTTTTCGGAATCTGCCTGGTCTCGAAACATCCAACAGCTGTTGTGAGGCCTTTCCAAGTTGTTTAGTTAATCACGTACCGTAAATGTGCAGTCTGGGACCTTAAAAGCTAGTCGTTTGAACATTTTATACGTCGTAGTCGTACCTGTCGATAGGAAAAAGATCGGTCAGTGGTACACGGCTAATAGCTTTTTATTATTGTCCCGTCGTTATTGCAACTCACTGATACCTAATTAATTATTTGTAAGAAGAGGCGGAGTGTGGCTCGTTGGACGAATAAAGCAATTTTTCTGTCAGTTGAACACCGCGTATTTCCGCGACTGTACATTGCATGAACACCTATAAATACGTGCCGTCATTCCGCCCATTTACCTTGAATAAACTTTTAAAAAGTGCACGGTAAAGATAACATTACTTACAGTTAAAGCTACGTAATCATTTCAGTTCACTTAGAATTCCAGTCATTTACGCATCTTAAGAATAACGATGGAAATGCAGGAAAAACAGCTGCCAAAGAATGAAATACTATCGGCTAACTTCATCCCATATAAGACTGAAACTACTAACGTATCTTTAAGGTAGAGACCAAAGTATGGAAAAGAAATTGCTACTTGTATTTGGCTTTATTTTGAATTATAATAACAAAGTTTTTTTAAATGTTTTATGTAGCGTTTGTTCGACTATGCTAATTATCGTATTGTATGAAGGCTATGTTGAGTCTAATCTTATGAATTTAAGCATATTTGACGGTATTAAAATGTAATTATCTACACTTGTGACTTACCGCGTTGACCAGTCAAAACATTTCCTAATACGTCCAATTAAAACGTACAACGAACGAATTCATTATCAGGGAATAATAAAATCGCTCAGCGTTGTATAGGCGACGTGCGTCATTCGGTCGGTTGTGAATAATAAATTTATAATTAGATTGGGATTGAACCTCGCCACTCGTGATTCTATTACACCGATGAATGCCCCTATTTGTGCGCTAATGAGGGAGACCGCAGCCGGTAATTAATCATATCGTTTTAGCAAACGTCCCGTCGCACCGTCTAGCGATCTTTAAATAATGGAATATCACGAAAAAATCCGCGGGATAACGCTAGATTAAACACCGGTCCGTTAATGACTTGTTTTTAAGGGTTAAAAGAATGAATACCGTCTTTAGCAGACGGTGTGACGACGGACTTTTTCTTAATATTTCTTTTTTATTAATTCTTGCACATCGCTCGGCCAGAAGTTAATGGGGGGAAAGATTCGCTTTTTAAAAATCGAAGCACGATCCCGGCGTTCACTTGGCGAGCAATTACGACGAGTTAAAAAGTCGATAAAAAACATCCGTGTACTTTTTACAAGTTTTTTTTAGACACTAACCCTATCTTGCCAATCTGCATCGCAGTGGTCTCGCATGAAGTCACTAGTCAGTGTTTAAGCAATATTTAATCTTGCATGTATTTTTGTGTTTGATACTTTTATACTTCGTGCATTTATTATAAAAACCATTTTCCCGGTGAATCATTTTACTGCAAACTAGCTTTCGCCCGCTCCGTCCGCGTGAAAATAAAAAAAAACAAAAATGAGTAGCTTATGTGTTCTTCCAGACTATGTTCTACATCTATGCCAAATTTCATCGAGATCCGTACAAACTCTAACAAACATCTATCTATCCGTCTACATTACATTGATTAGTTTGATAAATCCCGCGTATAAAATATCGAAAAAAAATTGTATGAAGGTAAATAATGTACTTAATAGACGGATATCATAGTGATGGAACATGAGCGCATAGCGAACAAAATTATCGATATTCGCTTTAATCATAAAAAAATATCGAACTAAATTTATCATTTACTTATTAAGTAAATTAAGGAACAGTTCTAGTAGTGAATATAGCGATAGCGATAACTATTATATTAACAAATTCCACTTAGATTATGCACCACCGTATTAGTAATAAATATCTATTAACTTTCAGTCCTTGTAATTTTTTCTGTATTTCTGATTATTGATTTGACGTTGAATAACCGAATGAAAATACAGGGTTTTTTATTTTGATCCACAAAGTACAACTATGAGTCTATCGATTCCAACTTCTATGAGAGTAAAAATCGCAAAAACGAAACGATTCATACCTGATTTTATGTATAACGGGTTGTGACCCGTCCTTACTAAATTGTCAAATGAATTGCCAAATTAATCATCCTTATTTAGACGAAATATAAACTTTCGCGTTTATAATATTAGTAATATTAAAGTAAGAAATCCGTAGAGGCGGCATTGTAAGATCAAACGACATTTCGTCGCATTAATAAGTTCACCGTCGAGTCGGCGCACAAATTGGCAAGCTCATCGTGTATTCGGGTCGACCGCCCTTGTAATTAGCTGCTGGGGCCACCTTTACACACGATTTCTTAGCACTTGTTAAAAGTTTTCAATTGCGTTACGGCGGACCCTTACGCAGAATTTATTCATTATATTCTACCCACCCCCGACACCCCGCGACTTAATAAAACGCTCTTTTGCTCTTTTTCTATTTTCACCCTCCTACTGTCAGGAAAGTAAGTATTTTAAATATTTGCCGCATGGCCTCTCAAATGAATGATGAATTATACATAATTTTGAATTATATTTGCGCCGTTATCAGATTTTCTTTTAGAGTTATGTTTTTTTTTATCGTATCTCATTTGTATTCCTTGAGATCAAACGACTCTTTTGAAATAAACCGCTGGTCTTGTATTTCTCAAGTATTTTTTTATTAAAGACGTTTAAAGTAAAGTTTGGATTTGCTTAGATATACGAGTACCTACCTACGATCAATTCTTTTATCTTCAACTCTCCATAATGTTCTGCAATAATAAATAGCTTTTTGAATCGCTACTTTAATTACTGCGGCAGGATTTTTTATTTCCATTCTACATATGTCGTGTCAGGTTATAATTGGACGTAAGTTGGATCGTGGTTAAAGTAAAATACTTCGTTTTTCTTCTACTCGGATTCCGTGATTATTAGGTAAATGTAAAATTACTCTTTGATCATCTTCCCTCCTTATTCTAACCTCGTAGGGGCGCAACGAGTTTTCGTCCTCCAGATAACTCTATCTTCCGTCTTCTTAGTCGTCACTCCCATCTTGATCGTATCACCTTTTACGTCCATCCGTCTCTATCTAGATCTGCCTCTACCGGTGTACCCCTCCACACTCATAACAAAAGTTAAAAAAATCGTAAAATCACTCCTTTTTCATTTGTAATAGAAGAGTTGATATTTTAAAAAGTATTTTGTGATTCAAGGCAGGCGGGTCGAATGGAAGCGGCATACTCAACAACTTGCTCCCATTATTGTATGGCAGGTCGCCGCCAACCGATCGGCAACTTAAATTAATGTCAATATGGTTACGCCTGTCAATTTTTCCTTGCCTTATCTATAGACATTATGTAGATTACTGGCAGAAAATGTTCTTTTTAAAATACAAGCTTATGCGATCTTCTAACACAGGTGTTGTTTGACAATGCTTTTATTAAAATGTTTTTTTAACATTTCTAAATATTAGCATTTAACAGAAGTAGAAGTTTTTTCTTATGGCTTCATTTATGTTTTTAAGAGTTCAACAATACCTTCGCATGCTGAAACTAATAAGTAAACTAAACATAAAACAATTGTTCAAGAGGAAACTAAGCTAGATTCTGGAGAAAAATACCTTTTAATTAAGACTTAATTATTAATTAATACTTGACTCATGTGACGGTGGAAAAGAAATGATCTCGTTCTGATACATAACTCTGTAGTAAAAATAAATATGCCATTTGTATTATCAGCCGCGTACATGGATCAAACCTCTGTAAATCGACTGGTTTAATTTAGTCGTTGCGGCTTAAACATTCTTCGATGTCGGTCGAAGGCAAATTGGATTACGTGTTAAGCGGAGGAACCACGGCGGCGCGGCGCTAACGGCTTTACGATGTTATTACACGCCCCTAAATGTATTGCGATTATGCCCTTACATTTTTAAAGGAAACTTTCTTGAAAGAATACAATACTTCTTTAACTTTTTTTACTTGTTATATTTCTTTGAAGTTTTACACAGATATTTGATAGCAATTCTTTTATGTTTGTGTGTTTCTTCATGTATATCAAAACTGACTGTAGATATATTAAAATTGGGCGTATAAACAGATTTCTTTTGTTTGACAATCATTTTTTTACGAGACATAGTTTGTATAATTTTTATATTATGTTTTGTTATGCCATTTGAGAAAAGTTTCAAATTAAATTCTACTTAAAAAATACCGAAATCATCTTTGTCAAAGGCTCCTATATATTCGTCAGTCGCTTGAAAAAGTGCCTTAACAAGTGATAGGTTTATTGCGAATTATTTATATAGGCACTTAGAAGTATGGGCTCTGAGAAAACTAGAGTATAATTTTTTCTAGCAAAAAACATTCGTAAATATGTCCCTAATATGATATAGTAAACAATTTCCAGGTAATTCAAATCTTGTCGCTTCTACCTGAGTAGACGTCTATATAATGTAACAATTATTTACTGACATATTATAATATAATATTTTTTATCATACATATAAATATGTCCTTTCTCGCAACTTTATTTATTTGTAATAAAGTTTTCCTCCTAAACATGACAAAAAGATTTTGTTTGCCACCTGAAAATATGTTTGGGGAAGAAATGTATATTCCCTGATTTATTTGAATGTTCCATCCCCAAGCATTAACTTCACATCACATTCTATGAGAATGAAATAGTAAAGGACGCGATATGGCGAAGGAAATTTTACAATCATTTTATTCCGTTCGTTTCTCTTGATTTTTAAATATTGTTTTTGTGGTTGTTACGTAAGATTTTACTGTCTACTAAAATGTTAATAACATTTTATATGATAATGGAGATGATGATGATAAAATGTTAATAATCTTACTAATATTAAAAATACAAAAGTTTAGATGGATGGATGTTTGTTAGATTTTGTAGCCTAATCTTCTGAACGGATCACGATGGAAATAGCCATAGATGTAGGGGATAGCCTGGAAGAACACATATGCTACTCACTTTTGTTTTTTAATTCCACGTGGACGCATTCGCGGGCGAAAGCTAGTTTTTTTTATTAATCTGATTTGCATAAACATTTAAGTACTTTCTAGCTTTGTTTAAACAATATTTTACATACGTTATCAGAGCCTCTCGAACTAGGCTATCATCAACAGATGAGGGTTGGCTTCTGAAATTCATGACTATTAAATTGTTAAAATGAGTAGTAAAAAGTGTAATAAAAACAATAATGCAGTATCTAACGGTGTGCAGGAGGGCGTTGGGCGTGCCGCCGACCCGCCCGCCCCGTGCAACAGGTGCCAGCCCGCCCTTACACTTACAACGTAACACTGTCTTCTCACCTCTTTACATAACACGTGCTTCACTAACCTCATAATATACATTTTGATTCACAGACCTATATAATTTGTTTCCATTTTATACTAGACTTCTCTATATACATATTGCAGTTTTACAGTTCGTTTTATATCATTTTTTATCTGAAATTTTAAACGTCTCGATGATTATCTTACTTTAAATAATACTAGCTGTTCGCGTGCGTCTTTATCCGCATGATATTATATAAACTTTATTTTATTGTTTACATTTGTCTAATTATCAATTGCAAATGTCAAAATGACATAACATTATGACAAACCATGGCAATCTTGCTTTCTTGATGTTGGCAACAACTTATGGTCTCTTTTCCACGTTAGGGTTTTTATCCAAAACATTTACCCCCTAAGTTTAAAGGCGTGAAAATATATAGCCTAAAGCGTGACGTAAGTGTAGGGATTTTTATAAAAAAAAGAATTGTGTGTTTAC
The DNA here is from genome assembly GCA_003118335.3 of Papilio memnon. NCBI lineage: Eukaryota > Metazoa > Arthropoda > Insecta > Lepidoptera > Papilionidae > Papilio > Papilio memnon. The sequence goes on along the minus strand of LD700006.1, from coordinate 1,752,140 downwards.
GCTTTATTATATTAGTATAGATTTACATAATTTAAGTCATAGAAGACATTGACAATTATACTAAACCATAACTTTGTTTGGTACCTACACTGTATTAAACTCCTGGAGGTTGAAATTATTACATGTAACCCTGATTTAAGCAGTCGGTCTAGCTAATACCAGGCATCACGTTGTATGAAGAAACTTTAGAAGTTCTAAGGCTATAAGAATATTTTGGATACATCGACTCACTCATTTTACTTCTTGCATTACTCGTAAATCTTGATTTAACTTATGTTGAGAGATTTTGGATCTACCTTGACTTAATGATTCTAAGGTAAAATCTGTATTTATTAATTATATGACATACAAGATACAAAAAAGTAGGTTAACAAAATAATAGTATAGTTGAAACACTGTTTTTGATTTCATAATTCCTGTTTGATTAATGAGTAAGAAAAATAATCACCCAGTCTATTATCAAAACAAATGTATGTTTATTAACACTTGGCATGCGGGGGACGTATTTTTATTTGCAGTATGTCGCTGGAGCGCGGGTAATGTAAAAATACGTATTTAGAACATTCGTGGTAAATAATTTGGTTTTGGATTCACTGCGATATTTCTGGAAAACCAAATTTCCCCGCGATTTACTGATAAAACACCCGCTGCACATGTAATTCGTTGCGAAGTATTCCCGCATGCTAAGTGTTAAAAGAATGCTACACTACGCAATAAAATTTTACGACAAATAACCGTTCACTTAGAAAAAACAAAACTAAACATTAGTAGGGGACGATTCTAATCAAAGTACAGTCAGATGCATAAATATGAATACATTTATTTTAGAAACTTGCAGGTATATATGCCTACAAAAATATGTATTTCTTCATATGCTTCCAAATATGATTTAATATTATAGACGAATACATGGCCACTTATTTTTAAAACAAAAGACGTATTCAAGATTTTAAAGTTTAGTAAATGTATTAATATTTATGCAGATGACTATACACGGAGATGTAATCTTAAAGTTATGCGATAAAGAATGTTCTATATTTCGCCGCCAAAAAAGGTCGTCGTACCGCCGAGTATGAATAAATTTACACCCCGCCGGAATCACTCGATAACCGACGCCTATGCTTTATAGCCCGTGACATCCGAAACTCGATTTATTGTCACACCGCCTTCTGAAGCGAGGAAATACAACAAAACTTAGTGAAAACTTGCGGTATGGGATACACCAACGTTTGTATTTTCACTTGTGCAACTTTCCTTTTAAGGTTACGTTGCTTTAGAAATAAAGTATAGAATAGTTTAAAGTTAAAGTGGATTAATTTATGTGCCTTTTATGTGAAAGTTATATAATTAAAAAGTTATAAATGTTGAACTTTTTCAATTTCAAGTTCAAGGGAATTTAATTTTATAAGAAGTCGGTCGAAAAACGTTATCTTACTTTATCTATACTAATGTTATAAAGAGGAAAGATTTGTATTTTTGTATGTATTGAAATAACTCGAAAACTACTAGGCCGATTTTAAAAATTATCTCACCGTTAGAAAGGTAATTTATCTGTTATTAACATAGGCTGTATTTTTTAATTTCACGCTGGTGAAGTCGCGAGCAACAGCTAGTAATATTATGTAATAAATCCGAAAGTTTAGATGGACGGATGTTTGTTAGAGTTTGTAGCCTAAACGGCTGAACGGATCTCGATGAAATTTAGCACAGATGTAGAACATAGTCTGAAAGAACACATAGGCTACTTATTAAGTATTAAGTTAATTCCGCGCGGACTTAGTCGCGGGCAAAAGCTAGTTCTAATATAAAATTTATTGAAAATCGATTCAGATGTACATAAGAGATTAAAATAAATCGACACAAATATTCGTTATACATTCGTAACTGCCCACATTAAAAATAGTTAAATTGCAACCATCTGAATTTTATAAACCAAAAGTTTAAAAAATCCGAACCCTAAACATCCAGTTGATTAATTAAATTGTAAATCGTCTTAGTTATAAAAGAAAGATTCGTAACTATCTTTTATAGTCAAAGTTGTCCTGTTCCACATAAGAAAAATCATATAAACGTTGTTCTTTTAAGCATGTTTCATGTGGAACTTATTTCGGGAAAGGATGCCAATTATCTACGTCACATATTAAGAACAGCGCACTTTATTCGGAGCAATGAGTCGCAGAGAAAGTCCGTTACATTGCTGAATATGCGACAGATTTATTGTGGTTACCTAGTGATGTAACATCGACTGTAATATTTTATCGATATCTCCAGAAATTAATTAATTATTTATTTTTAATTTGAATTGTATTTCAATAAACGCCTAAACGTCGAACCATTCTCGATGAAATTTGGCATAGATGTACTCGGAGAGCAAAGTCTGGAAGAACACATAGGTTTACTATACTTACGAGTACTTTTGTTTTTCGCGGGCAAAAGCTAGTTAAGAATTAGTAATAAAAATTAAAAAAATGTGATAATGAGATTTTGAACCACCAGTTTTTGTGTGTATGGTTCTGAAGAGAGCGACAAATTTTAAACCACAGACAAAAGAAATATAATATTTTATAGAATAGACATATTTCGTATTTATTAAAACACTTTATGGATACTTAATCTGAATAACCGAGCTTCCCTATTTCCTTAATTGGTAGTTTCATCCAATCTAATAAAAGAAATTGTGTTAAATCGATATAGTGAAGTGGCAACACTGGCCGGGGTCGTCACCTGCGGGCGGGGGTGCGGGGCGAGGCACGCGGGGGGTGCGGGGCGCGGGGCCGCAGACTTGGCGTCGCTCTGTCGGGCAGGTTACGATTTACACTCCACCGACTCAGCAGAAAGTCCGCCCCGACGAGAAACGCTGATAATCCACATCCATAGTCGCTGCGCGAGAATTACATCGAGATTACTTCGATACCACCGTACGACTTTATTACGTCATGCGATTTAATTACTATTTAATTTAATCGCTCAACGTCTAATGAAATTTAAATGGGCAAATCGTAAATTTAATTAAGTGTTGCCATAAAAATCGTTGTAAACTTGCCCAGTAGTAGTGGTCGTGCGGACGTTTACGTAATGAATTATGTTCCGATTTACGTACATGTTTTATTTATTGAACTTGATTAACATTTAGCATTCCGAGTGCCGGACTATGATGCAATGCCATTTTATAGATTATAGTAACAAGTTCTTTGCATCTATACTGCTCTCATCAATCTTCATTGAAGACTAAATTATTCAATTAATAATTACGACCGAATTGACATTTGTGAGACGAGGATGCAATAAAAAGCGTTGGTTTTTGCTAAGATGTCTTCTACTAAAATTATTAAAACATCTCTTATCAGTACGTAATAACGTTTTTCTTTTTGTTTCAGGTTGCCAATACGTAATTCGGGGAACAGCGGGAAGCTCGTTAACTCCGCTATTATACGGTTGTGAATAACTGCAGAGTTACCCGTCGTTGATGTAACTCTAATATGGACAAACTTCAGCATGAATGTGGTTAAAGTGGAGTTATAAAAAAATGGCGTCGAGTGAACGATACTATATCTAGAACTATGAATTTAATGTTTTAGTATAAAAAATTGACCTCGCGTACTTTATTTGCTCGATTTTAGAAACGATCATACCCCGGTGTGTGTTGAGAGAATGGGTTCTACAATAACGACTTTAAATGTAAGCTATAATAGGATTGAAATTTCAATGTAAGTAATTCTGGTTTTGGTATGACACCCGTCTTTCAATATACGTTGGGTTATAACACTTGGTATATTAATTCGTACTGAATTGCTAATCGCATTTTTGTTTATTTCAATATCCACGTTAGCAAATAAAAAAATGTCGTCATTAATCAAAATTAATTCTGTCTGTATACTTAAATCCGTGTATTTTTATAATCTGTGTAATTGTAATGACAGATAAAAACCACATAAATGTCATATTTTTCAAGAATTAATAGAAAAAAAAAACAAATCAACGTATTAAAGTTTACAATAAAACAATTGGATATTGTATAAAATATTTATGTGTAAAGCAAACAGATTGAATAAAAATCTAAATGTTCACATACGCTAACACTAATGCATTCAAAATGTCATACGTGTGCCTAGTAGGTTAAATAAAAAAAACTGTACAAAGTTCTATTTACACTGGCGGATTATAAAAATCAAGGCGTTCTTAAGTTGACGCACAAATTCCATTTTAGTCAGATCTCTAGTCCAAAATGTTAATTTTCTTGAATAAGCTACTCCTCCCTTGTGCTCAGATTATAACGAAAAAAAAAATACGTTCTGTGAATTACCTCAGTGTACTGTATGTGATAGATTTAGCCAATAAGTGTTCATTTTAGTACGTTTTACCAATTAAGTCAATTCTTGTAATGTTTGGCGTCCATATGGTGTAGAAATATCCGTAGTACATCGATAATCGGCCATGTTGTTTTGTAATCGAATTGTTGACACATAGATGGGCTCGTTTCAGAACCTTCGAACATTAAAATGACTGGGTTGACTCTTATGTTTATTGTTTGGTGCATACACACCGAATAGACATGCACGATCGCATCTCGTTCATTCGGTACGTACGCGTAGGAGTACACTTCCTCAACATGCGTACAAAAATATTCAAAACTCTGCTTTTCAAAGAGATTGAAACTAATGAGTATTGACAGTGGATATCCAAAGTAAAATAGACTTTATGTTGAGGGAAATAGTGATGGATTTTGAATTTAAAGACAGAGGTATATAGCAATGTAAGGTCGATGTATCAACCACAGATAGAAAAAAAGTGAATTCTGTTACGATATAATGAATGATTTTGTATAAAAATGGATTCAAAGTGTAAATGTAATGTGCCTGTCTATGACATCAAATCATTGTAATTATATCATTGCTTTTTTTATTATGTTTTGTTTAGCGTTATCGCAGCTGATGTTGGTGCTATAGATATCTGTTAATAGCTCACATTGTAAAAAATAAATCATTGTACGTTTAACTTGGAATTCAGCTGCAACATTTCGATTAACATCTAAATAATACTCTGACAAAAATTGAACAAGTATTTCTTTTCAAGTGTCACAGCAATCGAATTCTACGGTTAAACGTTGCGACATATTTTAAAATTGTCCAATTGTATGTGTGTTTTAAATCGATCACATAGTTATTTTGTAATAAATGTGTAGATAGATAATAGAATGTATAGTTTTAGACTTAAAGTCGAGTTACTAGTATTGGTATTTGGATGTTGGACATCAATTGTATGGCCGGTTCACACTATAGGGTAAGCAACGCACATTTAAACGAATCGTTTTTTCCGCAATTTTAAAATATGTACATCCAGTGTGTGCTTGCCCTAATAATATTAGTGACTTTTGCCAAATATTTGAATACATGAAGCGTGTGAAATGAGTTGAAATATAATGAATACATCTATTTTTTCAATTATTTTTCTTTTTACATTTATAACATTAAATGTAAAATCAATTCCAAATTTGAATTATTATTTAGTTATTGTATGGTATTGTAAATTGTTTGTTTTAATTATTATTTAAATTGTCATTAAACACTTCGACCCATGTAACGAGAAGAGTTACATCTTAAAGGATCTCAGAAGAGATGTGACTGTTTTCGTGACATGTGACGTTTTAGGGTCGTATGTGGCACATCTCAGGTCTTTAAGCTAAGGATAGTTATATATCTCCTGGTTGTTAAAACCTAAGTAGTTGGTAGTTGTAATTTAATAGAATGCGTTTGTGGTCAATTAGGTTCGGACATTTTTCATTCATTAGGCCTATAGGTATAGTGGGACGTTAGGCTCGAAATAAGTATAATTTTTGTTTTAATGAACAACATTTGCTTTGGTTAAAACCCAGTCAAAATATTTCTATAGTGAAATTAGACGTTAAATTGATAATTACACAGAAATATTCTCATGACGTAATAATGATTCAGACGTTCTAAACATTTTTTACTTGCGTATTTGATACTTTTACTATGTAATGCTTTTAAATATCGTAATATAGACGTTTGATGAGCACAAAACGTTCTACCGAGGGAACAAAAATGGTGCGCAGAGACCTCGTTTAGGTCGAAGCGGTTTACAATTGTTGCAAGTTTAATCCCACGCGGTACAATACTCCGCGTTTAAAGCCATTTAATAGAGCAAATTTAGTTAAGTCGTAGGATAGAATGTGTTTTTATGTCAGAGATTCATATTGAATGTCCATTGATAATTCGGATAGATTAGGGTTAATTCTGCTTGCAAGGAAATTCAACCTATGCGCAGTGTGATACTTTAATAGAATTTGAAGGGCATTTCATTATTTTTTTAAATGTTGACGCTTGGGATTGTTTAGTTCATAAATGTTATATTTTGTGTAATCCAACAATTATTCGTTCACACTTAAATGTTGTAATTAAATTATTTTGTAATTCGTTCAATTTTTTATGTTTCTACCATCTCGTTGCATTATAAATGTTGTTGAACGTTCAGTCGCTTGTCATCATTCAATCATTAGTTAAATATTTCGACAAATTGTGAAAACAAACTGTAAGTTAGGACAAATATGTGTTTAATGTAAATATATAGATGAAAACTTGTATGTAGAAGTACATAAATGTTATTTATGTATTAAATTTGATATTGTTTTCAAAATTTTAATTCTTGCTGTTTTATTTTTCCTCTTCTAATTACCTAAAAAAAGTGACTAATGTTCTGTTAGGCGGTTGCTTCCCGCCGTCCCAGGGTCTGTGGAGTCGTGGGGCTATTCATAGTCTTCATATGGTTTCAATAAGTATATTCAAATATCAATCATATTTACACAATGCTCTATTTTACATATCCGTATCGTAAGATGTTACGCGTTACGTGTCGAGAAGTCTATTACATCAACGTCATTCTACAATTCCTTATAAATTTAAATATATATTGTTCTAACATTAAAACCCATCCTCCTTGTGTAAAGTGTTGCCAACCAGTATACAATACATATAAAAACTCCAACATGTTCAATCTTGCATAACCCTTAAATGCATGATTTTTTATTTTAATTAATACTGTACTGAAATATTTATTTCACAATTGTGAGTATAGGTTTTGAGTCACAGATTAAGGGAAAAATAATTAAAAAATCTTGGTTTCAATAAAAACTATACTTTTGTTATATGCATTTAAGGGTTAATCCAATAAGTTATTTGTTACATTTAAAGGGTTTACTGTTTACCAGATTAACCTAACCAATTAATAGCGCGTATTACATCTACAAACACTTTAAGTGACAATTGTACCGCTGCTATTTCTGCCATTCGGAATCGCCTCATTTTTAACCAACGAAACCAATATTATTTTATAGTAAAACTTTAAGAATAATTTAACGCAACTGTGCTATAAAGATTTTTATGACTCTATTATATAAAGTTTTTTTATCGTCAAGCGAATTGTTTCTTATTGGTTTGCCTTTTTGTGACATTATAACATCATTGACAAACTATAACGATTCAAAGTGCTTTTTCTTACGGTAGCAACAATAAAACAGAACCGTACCGTACACAGTTTGGAAACGAAAAAGTGTGTAAAAATAAAGACGAATTGAGAACCTAATTCTTTTACGAAGTCGATTCAAAACTAAATTATTTATATCTCTAAATTACTAATATTATAAATGCGAAAGTTTAGATGAATGGATGGATGGAGTTAGTTTGTAGCCTTAACTGCTGAACGGATCTTGATGTTGGCACAGATGTAGAGGATAGACTGGAAGAACACATAGGCTATTTACTTTTGTTTGTTTTTTTAACACCATGCGGACGGAGTCGCGGGCGAAAGCTAGTTAAGTAATAAATTGTTTAATTTTTTGCTTTGCAAGAAATTATTTTTTCCAATCAAAACCTTTATAAACGAACTTTTGTATTAAAAGACTAAAAGCAAATTACTATTTACAAAAAAAACTTTAAATAACTGCCATCTAGTTTTAATAATATATCTTATATCAAAACTTTTTACCTGACAAAAGTTCTTAGGACAACCGCATGGTGGCGCTATTACTAGTTGGCGCCCAATATAATCAAAGAAATAGGCCACTTTTAATTAATCACAATGTCATCTTTTAAAAATAAATTTTCTTATAGGTATCCTAGCAACTACGTCAATTACTAATTTTCTGGACATACGTGAAGGTAAAAAGATGCGGTCAAAAATTTTATCACTTCAAAAGCAATTAATTGGTATTTTCAGTAGAAGAAAGTACTGTAATAGTATAGGTAAGTACAATATACATTATTTATGGGATGTCAAATAATAAAGCAACCCAGATATAAACAATTATAATAAATTCCCAAAAGAGTACGACTTATGGTACTTCAAGAAGCGAGCCTATCATTTCCTCAAAGGCCGGCAATACATCTGTAGTTCCTCTGGTGTTGCGGATGTCCATAGTCGTCGTTGATCACCTCGGTGTTCCCGCCGCTCGTTTGCCTCCTTTTATTATAAAAAAATAATAATCACAGACATGCGTCGTGACGCTCACATGAATGAGTTGCCCGTGCCATGTATCCCGTGGCAGCCTTGGTACACGGAGAAACAGAGATGGTATACTAGGTTTCTAGCGTTTTCTATAGCTTGGTAAGTATGAATTTTTATCTTTTTTTTCTCGTGTATTCTAGGTTAGGTTTCCAGGCTCTAAACTGTCAACCATCAGCTACGGACTTACCCTGCAGAATAATTATAAAATACTAGCGATCCGCCCCAGCTTGGCATGGGTAGCGATTAGTGTTGTGAGAAATGAGCTCTGAGTCGGAAGCTCGAGCTCCGAGTCGAAGCTACTGAGCCTTAAAA
>LD700006.1:1718899-1737215 GCA_003118335.3 Papilio memnon | reverse complement strand
AATAAAATATTATTATTTAAATCTTTGCATTTTTTAATATTGATACCAAGAATTTTTTGATTCACCCTCGTATATTATATATTGTAATGTGGTATTCTACCAGAACTAACCTCAAAGTTCTTTGCCCACTCCTTTTCAAATGACATCTGTTCCTCTTGCTCTATCTCAGCTTCCCGCTTGCGTTTCCTCTCCTCCATATCCCTCGTCTCCAAGTGCTGCCGCTTGCGCTCCATGTCCGCAAACAGCTGCAAGTCATACATACATTGTACAGTCGGGGAAACTGGCGGTGTTCCACCTTAAAAGCTACAATCGTTTGAAAATTGAAACGAGACGCAGAATAAAAACCAATGCAGCTTATAAATGTGTCTATACGAAAAAGTCGGTTAGTGACACACGGCTAGTTTTTTTTTTATTATTATCAAGAGATTGTAATAAAATGATAATAAGAAACGAAGATGTTTGTACCACTCACTGTTTGATTACACAATATTTATTTATTTGTAGGAAGAGGCGGAGTTTGTAATCAATTAAGTAGCAGTGAGTTGCGCAAACGACGGAATAATAAACGACCTTTTTTGTAGACAGATTTAACCCTTAAATGCATGGTTTTTTATTGCGCCCTGGAAAGTATTTAGGTACATATAACATAATGTAACAAAAAATAGGTATTTTTTATGAAAAAATATGAAAAAATATGAAAAATATTCAATATATTTATTACCTATGGTTGTCAAAGTGCGTTCGGAAACATACCACACGACTTCAATAAAATAATGTAAAACGTGGTATGTATACATTTGGCAACAAGATGCATTTAAGGGTTAAAAAGTAATTCTATTGGTTATTTTACGCGTCGTATCAACGCGTTCAGGTTCAAGTAAGTCGCTTTAAAGGAACACCGCTACATTACCCGACTGTACTCAACTACAATGTTACATTTACAAATCTTTTGAAACTTGTGTACGCTTCCGGTTTCAAAAATATGAATACATAAATTTGATTGGAAGAATACAAGTATGGGCAACCATTTGAAACCGAAGTATTCAAGTTTCTGAAGGTTTGTAAACGTTATACATATGCTGACTGTACATTTAAGTACTAATGTTTTACTTTGTGACTTTTAGTAATGATTTTTTACATTTTGGAAAACTGACCAAACTTTAGAGGTAGTATGTTAATTATAATCAAAATAAGTTAGATGTAAGATAATGGCCGTATTTTTTTTTCCATTTTCAAACGCTTCAAATTTGAAATAAAGAAGGTTTTGTGTCTTGAAGGAAAGGTAGAGGTTATTAGATATCTTAGCAGCTCAGAACATCACACAAATCATACAACACAATGTTAGAGTAGCAGCGATTATTTGAAATGGCAGAAATCAAGCCTTTTTCAGCTTTGTATGTTTATGACTAGTTTTTAAAAAGGTTTTATATAGTGGTATATGGTTAAATACAATAAAGTATTTGGTATATACCTTCATTGTCATGACATAAACTGCATGCCTATATTTCATTGGGTCATCTTCTGGGATACCTTCTGCTAATCGACCTTCCTTTTTGAATTTCTTCCGTTTTTGTTCAATCTGGAAAGAGAATGTTTTAACTTAAAATTTGGATTTTACAAATTTCCATTTCTGAATATTAAATCTTTTCTAATATAATAAAGCGTAAACACACACTTCTTAGTAATGTAGGATGTCAGTAATCACACTATATTTTTGAATAATTCTTTTTTTTAATAAAAATACCTACATTTACCGCACACTTTAGGCTTTGTATTTTAAAGCTAATTAATTTAGTAGGTAATATTGGAAAAAAAATTCATGCAGGATAGGGACAAAAACTACAAGCCAATAGCATCAAATAAGCAAGATTGCCATGGTAACGGCATGTTAATCAAATGCCTTGTCATTTGCAATTGAAAGTTTAACAAATGCAAACAACAAAATAAAGTTTATATAATTTAATGTGGATGAAGCCGTCCGGAAACAGCTATTATTTATAAATGGAGTGTAAAGATGGAAATACATACAGCAGTGGATATACTTGAAGCAACCTACTGGCACATGCGAGCTACAGGCATGTGTAAATGCTAACTGACATGCAAGTAGCTAGCACAATATTTCATTTTGTGACAGCTATGTCAACTAAGTTGAAGGAGGGTACGAAACTTGACACTGAGATGTTTCGTCTTATACCATCTTGTGAACTTTATCCTGGCATGTGTATACTCATTGCGCCAGTAGCTAGTAATTGGTACACTATCCACTATTCCATTCTACTGGCATGTGTATTGCCGCCATTATACTATTCCTGTCAATTTGATACAATATGATTGAAGTGCTTTTTTATTTAAAGTTTGTCTAAGCCAAAAACGATTAATTGATAGATTTGAAGAATTTCAAAACTAATATACCATATGATCTGTTCTTTCTTTAGCCTCCTGATATACATCTAAGCATTTCTTTCTTGTGTCTTCATTCTCCAATATCTTCCAGGATCTATTAACAATTTCAAAAGCTTGTTGAGCCCTTTCCGAATCATCCTGCAAAGAAAAAAAAAACAAATTGATAGATTTTTAATTTATATATCAGTAAATGTCTAAATCCTAATCACACTAGACCCTATGTTAATTCTTCCCGGAACAAGTTAGTAGAGTGCTACAAAATTTTCATTGTTAAACAGAACTATATAAAAAAATCAATTACGTAAGTCGATTGGTAGAATTTATTTAATTATTCTACACTAAATGCTTCAAAATGATGTTAAAAATAGATTTTAAATGCTTTTTAGTCTTTTTATTACAAATTGTCATCAAAGGAAAGTACAAATCATAGAAATTATTTAGTAAGTACGAGGTTTTGTGCCCGTAATGTCCAATAACCACTTGGGTAGCATTTTTTGTTCGCTGCTTTATCATCTCCATTCATCCATGCATTTGTTCTGTACCTTACCTATGGCAGCGGAGACAGGGCCTCTGTGGTAAGCTTACGTTCCATCTGTGGATAAAAATGAAATATTGACGGAGATAACCGTCTCAACTACATGTCTAGGAACTCAGCTAAGAGAAATGTTTCTTTTGTTAATAAGTGTACTGGAAAAATGGTAGAAAATATTATGTTTTGTGTGACTTATAAGACAAAAATACAAAATCTTTAATGTATTTTAAATGTAATACATGTGCAGATAAATAAGAGGAGAGTGACCAGATAATGATATTCCGCCTAAAAGGTTCACAATTTTTTCCCCAAACATGCCAAATGTATTTGATAGGTATGAATAGTTGCAGAAAAATAGAGTGTGTATAGAGTTATGAATATTATCCACTTACAATATTCTTGTCGGGATGAACAAGAATGGAGAGGCGTCTGTACTTCCTTTTGATTTCCTCAATTGTAGCGTCACATTCAACTTGGAGAACTTCGAATGGGTTGAGATTGAAGTATGTCGAACCAGGTCGCAGTAGTCTTTCGATTTGTTGCTTTGGTGTTAGAACAGAATCTCTCTTCTCTATTTCTTTAACCTGAAAACACAACTTAGACAAAACTTCGAAAACAAGAACAAGCAGCAAAATATCATGACTCGATATTTGGAATATTTTTATACATCGGTCAAAAGTATATAAATAATTCATTAAAAATTAAAACATCAGAAGAAACTAGGTTATTTCACCTCCGTGTAGAAATCATCAAACGATTCGGCCTTTGCCGTGGATGGTATGGAAGACATTTTTAGGAACCTTTTGTGACTCCCAAATGTTATAAAGGTGGTTACATTCAATACGAAAAGTTCCTTATTTTGTTAGGATTAAATTCGTTAAACAAAAAAACGATGCCATGTAAGTGTAAACTTTTGACAATAAAGGAATGACAGTAGAGTAGACAAAGCATGTTATTTTTTATATGGCACAGAGTAAAATAACATCATAAAGTTTGATTGAAAGAACAATCTTCTCCCTCTTTGAAAAGAAGTAATTTGTTTCTTTAAATTACAAATTAAATTAATTCATTAAAATATATTAATTATTAATAGACCAATATTTTGACAAAGACTAAACTTATTCAGCCTGTGTCTCTATAACCTAATGTCAAACAAAATCTAATCAAATCTGAACCTTCCGTCGTTGCCGGTTGTTTGTGTTAAAATAAATTATTTCTAAGGTCTGTCTTTAACTTTTGTACAGTTGTAATAGTTTTTTTAGCTTTTACTTCTATGCCTTTTACTTGAACAATACTTTGACTTTAAGTATTATAATTTCTGTTCTGACACCCATCGTCGATCGTCTACTTGTAACCGTGAGGTTTCACTGCCAAAATACTTGAACAAAAACATACAAATATGTAATCCTTTTTTTAATGTAATGAGAGATGATAGTAGGTTTTTGCACAAGGACTTCGGCAGCGTAAAATCTACTATATAGTAAGCTACGCTACTAGTAATACTAGTCTAGTATAGATAGCCTTGATGCGTATATTATTATGCAATAACGTAGACATTACAATCGAAGCAAGTAGAATTTTTTTTGTACATAAAGATAGGTATTATCTTTTTTTTAAACGAATAACAAAGTTTGGAATACTTAAACCAACCAAGGTCAAACAGCTCGGAACGCGATTGAATTTATGTCACTTTAGATGGAAGTATTGTATAGGACACAAAATTGTGTGTAATGAAACTAGTATTTTCTAGTCCTTGCTAGTAACATCTGGCCTTGAATCATTCTCAATCTTATTGTATATTTGTACATATAGAAATTAAATTCACAGATAAAATGTTTACGGACAAAGTCGTGATAATAACTGGAGCTAGTTCTGGAATTGGTGCAGAAACAGCTGTGGAGTTCGCAAAATTTAACGCGAAGCTAGTTCTTACTGGAAGAAACAAAGATAATCTAGGGAAAGTTGCCAAACAATGTGAAGAGGGTTCTAAAAGTAAACAAACACCTTTGGTGATAATCGCTGATATGAACGTGGATGCCGACGTAGATAATATTATAAAAAGTACAATAGATAAATTTGGAAAAGTAGACGTTCTTGTAAACAATGCTGGAATTTTAGAAAGTGGATCGATAGAAACAACTACTCTGGCGCAGTACGATAGAGTGATGAACACAAACGTAAGGGGACCATATTATTTGACCATGTTGGCGGTTCCCCATCTCATTAAAACTAAAGGGTCTATCGTGAACGTATCAAGTGTTACTGGTCTGAGATCGTTTCCCAATGTCTTAGCGTATTGTATGTCGAAATCTGCTTTGGATCAGTTTACCAGATGTATCTCACTGGAGTTAGGTCTTAAAGGCGTGAGAGTTAACGCTGTAAATCCTGGTGTGATATCTACTGGTATTCATATGAAATCTAGCATGAACGAAGAGCAATACAAAGAGTTCTTAAAGAAATGTGCCGATACGCATGCTTTGGGTCGAGCGGGTGAGAGCAAGGAAGTTGCTTCTGTTATAATATTCTTAGCCAGCGATGCAGCCAGCAACATTACAGGTGCTACATTACCAGTCGACGGTGGCCGTCATGCTATGTGTCCTCGTTAAAAAATAGGCAATATTGTCTTTTACTTGAAAAATAAAATTATGCTGTTATTATCGAGTTTTAATTGACATATTTTGTATTTCATTTATTTTTAACGAGTAAATAAAATATGTAATCTTTATTATCAGTTAAATGATGCACCAGAAACACATTTGACGATCTGTATGGTTGTATTTGTGATAGCAGCGGACGCTTCTATAAGACCATTGCTGGTACAAGAGACAATTTTGTTTAAAATGTCGTCTGCAATTGCTCTGGTCTCATCTCTCTGCAAAGATAATTATTTATTATTATAAGGTACTTAACTCTGCTAATTTACTAGCATTCTACTTACATATTTGAGTATGTCCTTTTCTTCGTTTTCTAAATCATTATACACATTTTTCCTTACTGCGTTGAAACATCCATCAATATCTTTATGATTGAGACAAGCTTGTAATGCATTATCTACGTTAGCAATAAATTCATCCTTGTCAATCAACAAGTGGGTGCTCGTTTCATCTGGGATAGGTAGATGGTAAACACTTTCTGATATGCAGGTCGTTACATTAATAAGTATATCCTTTAGGATTTTATCTATTGCTTGCTGCTGTGTCTGAAAGTGTATAAGTTAATGATTATCGACCAAGAAGTATTTTACTATCTTTGGTTAGGCAAAAGTCAAGATATTCACTTTGATGCATTGTTTCACTAACTCTCCTGATACTTTAACACTGGCAATTAAGTTGTTTATTTCCTCCTTCATTTTCTGTAGACGACTTATAAACACGTTATTGATTTCCTTTGCCTTCGTTTTAACTTTTCGGATCCATACATTTATCCTTTCTGCTGTATGTTTAGCGATGTTCTTCACGGACTCCCATGCATTAATTGCACTTTGTTTAACGCTATTCCATAAATCTGCTAAACTTCTTTGTTCAGAAGTTCGTTGTATAGTTAAAAATGCATTTATATTATGATCAGTGGACGGGATGCTGTACACGTACTATAAAAAATATTTCTTGGATTAGATTCGTTTCGTTCACATCAAATGTTATAGAAATAAATAATAATTAATAACCCACCTGAGAACAAGAAGTGAGAAAGAGCAGTAGTAGTAGAGAACGCATGATTAAAGAAGTGTTTACTTCGCCAGATTAAACGGTAAAAGACAATAATATTGACCAACGAAAACCTTTTATATGTATCGATAATTATCATTTAAGAGCCACTACAAATTACTCGATTCTTTATTGATTTAGATTTAGAATCTTTGTTACAAACTACTGAAGTGTTTATCCAATCGGTCGATGTAGAAAACTAGTCACCTGCTCCTGCTTCGCTTGGATGAAAAAACAACATAATGCGTCTATTTTTAACCGACTTCCCAAAAGTAGAAGGTCATCAAATAACGTTTTAAGACATTTCATCCTCCTCTTACAATTTTGAATGATCGTATTTTACTTAGCGAAAACTTCATGCAGTTTTCACCTTAATTCATTACATTAGTCTATTTTTATTCGTGGACTTATAAGATAATATAGGATCGATATATGTAGAAAAAAACCCATGGTATAAATTTTTATTTTGATAAAAGGTATATAAAATCTAGTATAAAACGACAACATTTCATGACATTAACTAAAAGATGTGATAAAAGATGCCACCGAGCATCTTCCAATGTCAAATATTATTTTTGCAGTACCGACCGTTGCTCTCATCATATTAAAACCTGCGCACATTTCAAAGGCAGCCGGCAACGTACCTAAAGCCATATTGATACGTGCGATCTGCAATTATAATTATAAAAATCATTATTTTTTTATATCTAAAACTAATGAACGTTACAGAAAGCATTTTCTTTACCGAGATTCCACTATTTGCAGCGAATATTACTCCCGTACCCTGAGCCTCATTTGTTAAAGAACTCAAACATTGACCAACATTTAAAAAGGACCCATTGTCCTGTATGGAGCAATTTCTCATACTTTCCAATACATCTTCAGAGTAATCGAGTGCAATGTTTGACTCTGTGATGAGAGCATCTATCATGTCGTTCACTTCTTTTATACGATCATCAGCGCAAGCTCTAGACCTGGCATATGTTTGATCGATGAGGGTATCGGCTTCTCCACGATGAGACTGGAATAAAATAATTATAAGAATACTGTTGTTGCTCTAATTTAAATAAAAGATAATCAAGTATATGTATGTATGGTTCTTTTGAGATTTATCTCTGACTCCTCGAGTAGTATCTACTCTGTTTGAGTGTGACATTGAGGTTGTATTTATTTTTTACGAATTGTATTAATCGTCATGCGCCAGTTTTAGTTGTACTTTTAACTCACTTCTATACAGTTTGTTATTCCCTCTCCAACATCGAGAATTTTGTCGGTTACTTTCCTAATAGCTTCTTTAATTCGTCTCTTTAACCTCTGTCTGTCTGCATGAATCTTCTCTATGTACAATTTAATTTCATCTTTGATGCCATCAGTGAAGTTGCCTACAGCTTCTATAGCTTGCTTTGCAGAATCACGTAGTTTATTTACAAGTTCTGTTATTAACTGCCTGGAATTAAGGATAAATTAAAGCCTGTTTTCAATAAAGTTTTTTGTGTTCATAATATTGCCTTGTGTTAACAAATAAATCAATTAACTTTTAGGTACCTCGTATGTGATGCCTTCTCATCTATATCACGTTCTTGTAAAATTAATGATTTATCATCTTCAGATACACTTTTCATAGATGAGCACACCTGTAACAGTAATTATATTCAAGTGACTTTTGTGAAAATTAGATAAATTTCAGACATTAACTAACCGCAGTATTCGATAGTGTTTTTTACTAAATGAAACAAATGAACCACTTACCACGAAAGAAATACCCAATAACAGTACTATGAACTTCATTTTTCTAACAAAACTGTGTCTGTACTTAGATCTGAGACTGAACTTATATTCAGTTTTAGTTTTATGGCAGATTCTAGACACATATTGCAACTGTCATAAACAGATGCCAGTTAAGCAAATACATTCCTGAGATAAGATATTACAGCATAAAAACGTTAACGTAAACATCTCAAAAATCCAAGATAAACAGTACATAAATCTTCATTCATCAATAAAAATATTTAGAAACAAATGACCTCAAATAGCTCGTAAAAATGCGACAGTGTTGTTATCTCACTAGACTTCTTGCATAATACTACAAAATAAACTACAATCGTCTTTTACTACTAACTATAGCAAAAACTTTAGAGACAAATTACACACAATCAGCGTTTACTTAAGACCTCTGTTTAAAGTACTACACAATTTGTTTTATAATTCAGAACACAATTAACAAAATTGTTTTCAATCAGTATAAAAAGGTTAGCTTAATGAATCAACTTCATAGACGTGAAGCAATCTTAAAACAAATTCATAATTGCTTTAAACAGCTCAAGGCTCCTTAATTATGAATATCGTGTCTCCCATAAAAGTAATTCACTGTTTGAAATGTAAATATTGCGACAATTCGCTCTGTTGATTTTATTTTCTAGCCTCGTCATTGGACTGACCGTGAGTTTCCACTGCGAAAACATTGTATGGAAACATTACTAACTCTATCGTTCATAAAGAATGAATTAAAATGCTACGGGCTTAATATTAGAAATAATAAGACTAGATAAAACGTTTAATTATTAAAGTTTTTTGTTAAAATTTTGTTTTAAAGGATTACTTCAGTTATACTACAACTGATTATTAGATACCAGTTTTCGCCTGCGACTCCGTCCGAGTGGAATTAAAAAAAAACAAAAATAAGTACCCTAAGTGTTCTTCTAGACTATCCTCTACGTCCATGCCAAATTTCAACGAGATCCGTTCAGCAATTTAGGCTACAAACTCTAACAAACATACATCCATCCATCCATCTTAATTTTCGCATTTATAATGTTAGTATGATAGATTTACTTGATGATTGATATTTGTGCTACAAATAAGGTACTGTCTATTTTTATAATATATTTATGATACATACTCGTAATATCTTTACTAATATTATAAAGAGGGAAAACTTTGTTTGTTTGATTGTACTGAATAGGCTCAAAAACTTCTGGGCCGATTTTAAAATTTCTTTCACCGTTAGAAAGGTAATTTATCTGTGAGTACCATAGGCTATATTTTTTTCATTACTTTTTTATTATTTTTAAATTTCACGCGGATGGAGTCGCGGGCAAAAGCTAGTATATCACAAAAATGTTACATATTACCTTGCAAAGTATATCACTATAGCAACTAAACTGTAACCTTTGTCTATATACACTTATTCGTATGTAAGGTATTAATAAATTCTGAAACACGGTCAAGCAAATTAAAACGTCAAATGAATAATCGATTAAATATAGACAAAGTAATACATCAATTCATATAAATCAAATACCTATACTGTAATATGTTGTATGTTGGTCAAGAGCAAATAATTAGTAACGGTAACATATTATTTGAGCAACAGAAAACACTTAGGATAGGACAGAGTACTACATAACATACAATGAAATATTGCAGTAAATATAAGTATAAACGCCTACAAGTAATAAAGAGCAAAAATGAAACGAAATCATTAAAATACTCTGTTGATTCTAACAGGCTATTTAGTACTGATTTACTTCGAAATTTACTTTATCAGTCTCTTAATAATTACTTAAAGAGTTCTTAAATATATATTTTTCTTAATAAAACTGCACAAACTGATCTCTAACGGACACTTAAATTTGCCGTGTAGAGTTTAGAGGCGTCGCTTTATGCATTATGCAATGTGAAGCTTGCTGATTGATGGGTGGACAATTCTAATGAACAGAGATTTATGTTACGTTCACGGATGTGACTCGCCAGTTATATGAATAGTAAAGGTCTTTATACATTATTGTTATTTAATATTAGTCTAAAACTCAAGAATTGGACAATTAGCTGTTATTGAACAAAAAATATTTTTTGGACGGATGAGAGGACAATTAGTTGAAGAAGCAAATACGCTTTAATCCAATTTTTTTTATACTAAGCATACCAAATTGTAGTACATTTAATAAGCTATCAATATCAAAAAACGCAATATTAATATTATAAGTTTTTTCACAATGCAAGCCCGGGAAAAATGTAATAATACATTGGACTGAGTAAGACGATGAACCTGTAATGTTATTGGCACATTCTTAAAATAGCTACTGCCGCATATCTTTCTTTACGCAGTGATCTTCATAACCATGTGTTTTAACAATGTGACATGTATGCAACCTTCATTATCGATGTATCACAAATGGGAGGTGTTTGATTTCCTCGCTGCGTAACGTACAAGTACGAGGGGCACATAACCTAACAACGTAACATAACGTAATGTAGCGTAATATCAAATCACAAGTGACGGTAGCATAGTTAAATTCATTATCTATGCCATAGAGCAGTGGATCTCAACCACTGTGCCGCGGCACTTTTGTATGCCGCCGAATTTCAAAAGTGTGCCGCCATGCCGCCAATGCCGCAAAAGGTGCCTTTAAGAGAAGTGTGAATCGGTACTTACTGAACTAGCGCGTACCATTCTTCGACCACATCTTCACTTTGGTCTAGGTGGTACCGTGGTCAAGCGCTGGTTTATAAATGATAAAAAAATAGCATATTTTTGTCATAAACTATTTATAGAGTATGTTGTAGTAAGTAAATAATTTTTATCTTTTTCTTCGTGTGCCGCCAAATTTTGTAATCGTTAAATATGTGCCGCAACAAAAAAAAGGTTGAGAGCCACTGCCATAGAGTGTTGTGCTTGTCCGGCATAACCTATAGCTTGGTAAATCTGTAGGCAGAATGACTACTTAAAGAAAAAAACTATTCAGACAGGTTGGTTCCTTCCCATTTTCGACTCCTTGAAATCTCCTACTTTTATGATATAGGTTAACACGGTAAACTTTACTATTCTTACCTCGTTCCGTTCCCAACATTTTGTCATTAATTAATTTAATGTTTTCACGTTACAGAATTGTACTTATATAATGTCGAAAGTTAAGTTTATTAATAAAATTTAAGCAGGCCTATAATTCCTGAGAACTTTGTAAATACCTCGAATAGCTTATTAACGTTTGTCTTGAATTCACCGACTAAACTCATAAACATTCTCCGTTGCTCGATGGTGAAGTTTTACCATGACTTGACTAGGAATAGTCAAATCCTTCATTTGAATATTCTAGTTTAAATTCCGATGCACGCCTTAAAACTTTTTACGATGTAGATATATTTGAAATAATCCATAGTAAATTTCAACAGCACCAATAGACAGTATTAATACAGCTGAATAGACTACTTACTCAATAAAAACTTTCAAATAAATAAATAATCGGGGTTAATATTGTTAAAATATTTATGTAGTATCCA
This sequence comes from Papilio memnon, assembly GCA_003118335.3. Lineage (NCBI taxonomy): Eukaryota > Metazoa > Arthropoda > Insecta > Lepidoptera > Papilionidae > Papilio > Papilio memnon. Next base: position 1,725,296 of record LD700006.1, on the reverse strand, counting down.
TATCGAACAGTTATATGTCAAAAGAATGTTCTAGACTGGCTTTAGAAAGGCGGGTTGCTCGCCTAGACACGGCTCGTAAATCTACACACGACACCTGCGCAGGAGTTTATTGAGTACAAAAAAAAACTGGAACGCTAACGGCGCCAGAAACTATCGAATAATTGATAGCGACTTTATCTATGTGTGAATGGTATCACTTCTAAATTGAGCAGATACATTTATAATCAGTAAAACGGAATAAGATTATTGGTTGGTTGGTTTGTCACAAGTCACTAAAATTTCATTTAACCCTTCCCACTCAGTATCTATTTATGATAGGTGCTTGTGCTTCAAGGACCTTAAAAAGCTATTTAGATTGAAATATCAGGAAATCAGGAAAGTGAGACGTAACTAACTAATGAGTAGATTTCTATGTTGACAGACAGTATTTAGTTAAGATTAAATAAATCAGATTATAGCAACGCTTTGTCATTATGCAGACGTAATTTAAGTAGTAAAGTTTAACTAGATAAAAATATAGGTCATTACCACCAGCTTAGTGTTCTACGAGACTACATTAAGGCAGCGAACCGTAGATCTGGCACAAAACCGACGGAATACATCTATTAGATTGCATAACACGTAACACTTACCACACTGTACTCAAGGTGCTACGAAGGAGAACACAAAGGTCAATGTTCGCAGCTTCCTCCGACGCTGCGGCTCATTTCGTTAAGTAACGCCTTTATTTAGGCTGACACTAGGGTCACCATTTTACCATATCAACATCTCATCTGTAACAAGTAGCTTAGTAAATATGATTGTGGACGGAGACAGTAGGCCTAAGAGATGGATGGATAAAGTGAAAAGTCTAAAGATAAGAAGAGATTGGCGATTGAAGTTATGAATGACAGGTAGATCTGGAAGATAAAACTGTTGGGCCGACACCACACAGAGTGGGATAAGGACATATAGATGATGGTACTGTAAATGATACTAAATTATTTAGTACTATTTATAAGCAGTAAAGAAGTGTCGGAGATGTACAAGATAAGAAAATTGTAATCATAATAACTCATGTTCAGTCATTCTAAGGTTAATAAAATAATAACCAGATAAATCATATGGTAATCAAATAGAATATTTATCGAATAGAATAATGTAAATCATGGAAATATGTCATCCATCATTGTCGTCCTCTAAAGGTTTCTACGCAATGTCGTATGTCAGTGTTTTCCGGGTCCATCAAACAGATAAAGCAATCGTTTACCGCTTTCATTGGATTTCCTATACAGTCAAATGTGATAGATTTACATATTTTTGTTAATGAAAGATCAAAACTAGCTGTAATACATAATTCCTTGGCTTGGTTTGTGAAGGATTATCCTCCACGATATAAAAGAACAACATAACGTTACTGGGTAATCAGATTCCTGTCACGCATGGAGTTTTGCAAAATTAACGTCAATTGGGAAAGATGCGTCATAAGAGTCACTTAAAGTGCATTAACTGATTCTTGCGACATTTACTTAAAAGAGTTAAGTATTCGTATTAACAAAGACGCAAATGTATGTGTTTCATTGCCAAAACACTGCTAAAAACATGATGTCATCTCAATTTTTTCGATGCGTATAAAAGGGATGGTATGATTCTTTTATATTTTCAGGTGATACATGGTTAAGTTGACCGCATAAACAAATCGTCAGTCTTTCTTACATCAGTAAAAAAACAAAACAGTCATGTAAATTACTCATACATATTGATGATTTAGCAAAAATTTAATTAGGGAAAACCGAAACACTACCGTCATAGGTAAACTAAAACGTATTGTTTAAATTGCATCTCCGTCTCTCAATATTAAACAAACGAATAATGAGGAGAATAGAGAAGGCTCGAAATGACCAATGATAATAGTGGACTGTATATTCTTGGCAGGTTTGGTTGATAAATAAAAATTTCTTGCAGTTGCATGATATATTGTCAAATAATACAAGTTACAAGGTCAATTTAGTATGTGTTTCCGTGTGGCGGCTTGGAGCGCAACTGGTCGGGCGTGGTGAGCGGGTGCGCGGGGGACGGACGACGGCTGAAAGTGCCCTTCTACGCGTTTTCCCCGCCGGTGTTGCAACAGCACGCAACAAGGGACGTTTAATAAGAACAGTGGTAGACTTCAGCAACACCAACATCTGTTGCCCGAATTGGCCGGATCTCCCGGTGCAATACCAGGTTCACACAGAAGACAGACGCGAAGTGGAAGTAATTCGTTTTGTCTGACGAGTGTGTGCCGAAGGCCTAATTTTAGTCCCAATCCCTTCCCACGCGTTTCTTATAAGGAAAACTATAATAATAACCAGCTGACTACAAAGTCACACTACCCGAAGTGGAACTTGGCCTTTGATAATAAAAATCTCCATTTTTCAACACGCCATCTAGAGCCATTTCAGGACTTAGACCTCCCTAAGGTCTTTTAACAAAAGGATAAACAGAAAAAAGTTAAACAAAGATCGATTCTTTTGGCAATGAAGCAACACTTGTCTACATCCATTAATAGCTCATTGAGTGGACCATTTAACAAGGATGGCCGTTCATTTCGCGCATCCTTTACCAGTTCGTCGATTAAGGGGGTTGGGAGGTCAATCGAGTGCAGGCCGCGTATTATCTAGTCACATGACGAACTCTCACATGACCGGGACACGAGGTAAGAAGTGGGAGGGGACACGTTATTCGTTGTTTGCATTACTCGACATGACGTAACGAATGAAGATGCCGTGAAGGTTAGCGAAACGATTGTAACAAGCCCAGTTGATAAGCAAACATCTGACTGTCCAGGCCCAATTTAATATAAGAAATTATTTTTCCGTAAAAGCAATGGTTTAAGCGTGGAAAATACAAATCTGTAGAAATGTATGCCTTTCTATTGACATAAAGTTAACGCATGCAAGTGGAAAGTTGCATACATTAATAAGTTTAACTTGTCGGTATATTCGATGAAGTTTGAGTTTTATGTTCATTCTTTTTATTTTTTTATACCATAAGGTGGCAAACGAGCAAGCGGCCACCTAAATCCGCCGAAATGACGAAGCGACCGCTGCCTATAGACATCCGCAATTGCAGATACGTTGCCTACCCTAAATCGACGGAAGAGGAGACGCACAGAAAGAGGATATTTCCCCCTCCTATGCGACTCCTCTACCGTCAAATCCACTTTCCGATCCAATCCTTCCCTTATAAGAAAAGGGTGGAACGGGAAATGGACTAAATTTGGGTCTCCGGCACCACACTCATCAGACGAAACGCGGAATTGCTTCCACTTCACGCCTGTCTTCTATAGATAAAGGACTAAGATACAAACTTATATTGCATATAAGTAGCTATACCTACCTAATCAATTATTTTTTATTGGCAATCCAATACACCGTGTTGCAAGCCCACTTAACAATCGGCTCGTAATTGTCGGAAAATCGTGTTAATAGAATGCTAACTCCTTCAACAATCTATTATTGTTGTACATTGATCACGATGAAACATTTTTTATTTGAATTCTAACAATTAAACGCTTATTTAGTTGCTTTGTCTTGAATGATTGTAGGTACTTAATGGCGATGATAACTTGTGTAGATGCCCGACTGACGATAGGGACAATGTTTTTAAGTTAGTCCGTTCCTATTGTGACCTCCTGGAGTTTATGGCTAGTTCGCACTAGACGTATTTTAGTCGAGTACCGAGTAATTTAGTATCTAAATTACTTTCATCTAAATGATTTGCTTATCTACTCCATTTAATTTTCATTGTTCAGATACGTTTAGTTACTCAGTACTTGTCTAAACTAGCCTGGTGCGAACCAGGCATCAAACGTAGTACTTGTTGGTTGAGTTTTTATCTATTAGTGTTTAGCCAGTGGAAATTCAGTTTAACTACAACTTTATCTGTATACACCAGTGTAAGTCCGCGAACATGAAACAAATCCTAATTAGAGTTATTTAAATATTTACAAGTTCAAATTCGTTTAGTTTTTATTTTTCTCGTACCTAGTATTAATTTAATTAGTATTAAGATTATATACATTCCGTTTATTGAGTACTAATCATTGGTAAAAAAATTACGCAATATGTTACTGCATTTGGAAATCTAAAAATAGCAAACTATTCGGTATTCATGTAGACACAACAATCGTAAGTCTGTATTATGTAAACAGAGTTATAAACAGTAGCTAGTTCCTACTTAATTCTTATAACAATCACAGTAACTTACACTAACAAAAGATATCGTGATCTGTAGACTAAATAATGAAAGCGGAAATAAAAATAAATTTTATGAACATTTTCGCTCTCAATTCTACTGTGAGAGAGTAAAGCTCACTACACACGCTCAGTTATATCTGACAGATTTATGTAACATGTGTGTGTGGTGAAGCCAAAGCCCAGAGACTTCGCTGGCTGGGCCACTTGATGAGAATGGGGGAGGATCGTGGAGCCAAAAAAGCGTATTTCGGAATACCGATTGGCCGCCGACCAGTCGGCCGGCCCAGATACCGCTGGCGAGACGCCGTAGAGCTGGACCTGCGCGAGCTAGAGTCGGCCGACTGGCAGGCGACGACGCAGGACAGACGACGCTGGCGCTCTCTCGTGTCGGAGGCCAAGACCCACTTTGGGTCGCTGCGCCAACGCAGTAAGTAAGTGTGGCCAAAACTGAGAACAGAATAGTTCTCAATTTTGTTAGATTTATCAGAAAGATTCCATTGTTCAGATAAAACTGAGCGCGTGTAGCTGGCTTAAGTAGAACGTTTGAATATTAACCCAATATATCAATTCGGCTCACAGTACTTTGCACCGGGAGCAAAAAAAAACGATGTTCTGAAGTAGACATATGAATATAGCTTTAATTTTTGGCTATGAAGTGAATGATCACACATAAATTAGTGCTGTTAAAATGTGCTAAATTAACGCTGTAAAATTTGCTAACTCCATCTTCCGTCTCTACTTGTTTTAGTTAAGTACTTATTTTCTAGACACCGCTATCGTCATTTGTTTGAAAAAAATAACCTGTAATTCTAAAGCAAATCTTGAGGAATGAAGGTCACAAGATCAGCTAACATCTTTCAGTGGATAGAATGTGATCGCCAATTACACACATAACTTTACTCAACATCAAATATTTTAAATTGAATACATATTTGGCTAAAGGTTCCCGAGTTATTATCTCAAATGTGTGACGAAAGAAATGAGGTAAGAATTAATGTATTTCAAAGGTCAGTTGGACCGATTTCTTTTAAGTCACCTCTCCTTATTGACAAAAGCCAATAAATGCCATCGCAAAGACTTCTTACATCTTAGGACAAAAAGCTTTGCAAAAAGCTTGAAATTTAGTTTATAAATAAATATTTGAATAACTTCGATGCTTCGAATAAAAAGTGTTAGTTATTTGTGAATGTACTGATCAAAATGTTTATGGTACCTATTTTTTAAATACTTAGTAATAGTACAGAAATTTCTCACATTCAAACACATTCACACACACAAAAATGCACAAGAGTTCAAAAAAGAATCCTCGGACGATTTTCAGAATGAAAGTAATGTTTTGTCCGAAAGTGAAAGCATTGTAAGGCATTTTTTATATAATTGTACTTCAAACAACGAGCTTACTTTCGCTTGCTTGCAATACGCTTGGAAAAGATATAAAGTTATAGACATGTTATAATTAAATTGATATAATTACATTATCTTGTTATAAATTAAATAATTATTTAAATTATTGTATACAAGATAATGTGATTTATTTTTCCAAACTTTAACAGAAATTGTATTATTATGCAGGTGGGCCGATCGGCCTTACGGGAAATACCCCATTGTGTTGACATTTCAAAAATCGTCTTAATTTTAAATGTCAAACTTGTATGAAACGCTCCATTTATAGGTTGATACATCTATGTTTTAATTGTATAGGAATTCTTAAATTAACAGGCATGATTTTTGATAAAATCTCTACAATTTATTCTTTTTTATTTCATAAGTTGGATAAATAAAGTAAGGTTATGAGTGAGAGTGCGATAGCCAAGCTATGAGGTCCAAACTACACACAGGTGATAGGTGACAGCTTCTCGTGTCGGGCGGAAGGTGTCGCGACCGCAATTGTGAATCGCATCATCAAGCAATCCTCAATTGGCGGTGGGATTTCGTAAGACATTACAAATGGCGCCGGATGGAACTGGTCATATATATAAGGTTTCGTTATGTTCAAACTTTAAAATATATTTCTTTGGTAATATAGTTAGCGACACTTGTAAATAATTTCATCATCTTCCTCCTTATCCTACTCCCGTAGGGTCGGCGCAACAGGTTTTTGTCCTGCACATAACTCTATCATACGTCATCTCAGTCATCATTCCCTTCTTGATCATGTCACCTTTCACGCAATCCAT
>LD700006.1:1678094-1716184 GCA_003118335.3 Papilio memnon | reverse complement strand
CGAATATTCAAATTCAATTTTCGCGAACGTCATTTTCGCTACTCGCGTTAGATGACATCGCGACAATAATATAAAATAAAAAATAGAAAATGATAGCTGTTGCTCGCAACTTCGCCTGTGTGGGAAATATAGTAAATACACACTTAAAAAAAATAAAAAAAAATGTACAGACGAATTGAATACCTCCTTCTTTTGGGAAGTCGGTCAAAAATATAGCCTATGTTACTAGTAGTGTTAACGTTTTGAATGGTGAAAGAATTTTTGAAATCGTCCCAGTAGTTTTTGAGTTATTTCAATACATACAAAAATACAAATATTTCCTCTTTATAATATTAGTATGGATATAGACTATATAATTTTAGTATAGATTGTTTTTAATTAAACAAACTAAAAAAGGTATTTGATCCGTAAAGTGAAGAGTCTTTGGCAATTTGACCAAAGGTCACGCCAGCTTTTGGCTAAAATTATTTCAAATCAAAATAAATTATCTGAATTTTGCAATTAATTTGTCCAAATGAACTAGATTTCAATTAAGGGTGTGGAGTTTTAATATTGAATTTGTGGGTCGATTTCAGTTCTTACAAGGTTGCGTTAGCTAATAATTTAATTAGCACTTGACATATTAGGATCATTTGGAACGCTTAAAACTGTATGTTACGAAATTGTTTTGGTTTAGTATTTTCTAGTCTGTCGTGGCTGTATTTAAATACCAACATAGTAAAAATCGACAAAGAGCCTTGTTAGTGTCAGAACCGCTGATTTAAAAATTGCAACCAGTTGCGGCTGGCTGTTTTTAAAGGCGACAGTAATCTGCTGTTCGTGTATCTCCCAATGTATCGCTTTATGCAGTCCGAGTTTGACGACCATATGCTACACGCAGTTCATTTCGCAAAAGTGGTCGTTACATTGATGATCTCAGTCATGGTCAACACATTTGGCTGTTTACGTAAATAATACTAATTGAGTTCGCTTGTTAATTTAAATTCGTATTGCGAACGTCAGCACCCGATGATGTTTTAAATGTGTTCGCATTGACAAAGCTTGCAACGAAATAACCGCTTCGGCTTGGTAATGCATTGATGTAAGTCGTGGGGTTCTCATAATAATGTGCGTCATTGATATGCAATTTCAGTACGAGTATAACATTCCTTAGGTTTCTTGTGTTGATATACATAACGGTCTTAATTCCATTCATCTTAACAAACTGTGTAATTGACAGGATTGGATTTAATGTTAAGAAGAACAACAACCAAAAATATGTGTATTTAGGATTCCATGACATAATTAGATGGTGTTTTAAAAATCATCGTCTCCCTTGCCCTTATCCCACTCACTTGAGGTTGGCGCCCAAAATTTCATAAAATGTTTTGGCTTAATTTTTACGACTGGCCGCCTGTCTGTTGGCAACCCTACTTAGGAGAAATAAATTATAATTAAAAACATTTTTTTAATAAATTAAGAATAAGATAAATGACGTTTCAAATATTGTAAAATTTTTTAATCACATGTTTTAAGAGGTTTTTGTGAGTTTTGATGAGTTTTTGCGTTACTACTATAAAATGCTTATGTATTAAAAATTTAAAAGTACAAAAAAAATGTTGATTCAATTAATTAGCGGTCTCCACTAATTGGCAAACACATGCTACATTATTTTTCATACAGCGTTGAACTATGACTTCAAGCAACTCGTGGTAAAGTGGAACAAGGTAAAACATTTGAGTTCAGTATCACGACTGTGTTTTATCCGAGACGTAATATCATACTTTTAAGAGTTAAATTAGTGTTTTTATTTCAAAAACTTCAAATCATACAGTGTAATTCATAACATCATATGACTTCAGTGAAGTCACGAGGTTTGCTGAAATGCAAGTGTTTTGGTCACAATAATCTTATTAATATTATAAATGCGAATGTTTAGATGGATGGATGTTTTTTAGAGTTTGTAGCCTAAACGGCTAAACGGATCTCAATGAAATTTTGCAAAGACCTATAGGATAGTCTGGAAGAACACATAGGCTACTCACTTTTGATTTTTTTTTTAATTCTACGCGGACGAAGTCGCGGGCGAAAGCTTAACATAACGAGGGCGAAAATTATTCATACATATACACTTTTATAAATGTAACCGATCGGAGGGACGCTAGTTACCTCTGCATTTTTTACCGCAATTACCATGGGGAATGTTTCGAGGAACTGTTTGGAACGATTCCTGCCGCTGAGTTCCGTCATCGGACGATACGGCGGACCGTCCACACCATCTCGATGGCTGGCATTCAACAAGTTGCGGTTTTCACAAAACTTTCTGCCCCGCACAGCCGCATTGTGGAATGGTATTTCCTCGGCCGTACTTCCAATCCAGTACGACTTAGGGTCCTTCAAGATGCGAGCGTTCTATTACCTTAAAAGCCGGCAACGCATCTGTAGTTCCTTTGGTATTGCGGATGTCCATTGGCGTCGTTGATTATCTTTGTGTTCTCACCTCTCGTTTTCTCCAAACAAAACTGTGACTTATTTCTATTTATGTAATTTTAAACTGTCGTGGTTTTTACAAATATAATGTTCGTAAAATACGGGTTTCTTACCGTGGAAATATCGGCAGCTAAAACAACCTAATCGTGGTAAGAAACCCGTATCTTACGAACATTATAATACATTTATTTCTATTTGTTTACTTATATCCATGGGTTTCGGTTATCGTCATATTAGACTATCCGCAGTCTTTTTCACATTATCATAAAAAATTAGCATTTCCAAAATCGGATTTTATTTGCTTCAATCTCAAACTGATGTTTAGATTTTGAACGTCTAATTGGGTAGTTTATTATGAATTTATGTTCAACGTACATGAAGAATAACAGCGGCTAATTGCTTTTGCAGCAGACTAATTAAAATAACAAACGTGGACACGAAATGTCTGTCCGTACCGCAAGCGAAAGTAGGCTGTAGCCAATATTATGCGCTTTCTTCGAATCGCAACTAAGATGACGAATTCTTCTATTCTATTCAATATTGTAGTCGTTTTTATTTTTTATCACATAGACTTGACCCAGGGTCGTCTAAACCACATTGAGCGCTCGGGTGAGAAAATGACTGAGGGCCGCAAAATACTCGACCATTGGCGCACTGGCACAACCTAAGAATCGGCGCCCGGTTACCAATAATGCCTGTACCCCCCCCCCCCCACAAGTGCACCTTGTTAATTTAAGAAGGGTTAAAGCCTTGATGTAAAGTAAATTAGACCATTACTTTCCGAAAATATTTGTTCACTTTCTATTTGTCATAAACGTCTCTATGACGATTGTTAGCACAATCTTTGGGGAAAACATTACTCTTTAGTTCAACGTATTTTTGATTTGTAGATTAAATATGCGTAACCCCAATAGTTTAAACGTTTTATAATATGCATTTATTAAGAATACAAGTATCGTAATAAACCGTCTCATTAAATGCAGTTAGATTTACTTAGACACCGTCACTCGACCTTTCGATTCACAAATTGCGTTAATTGGAATAATTCACTGTTACGAAAGTTAACGACCGTTTATCTTTTAATTTATTTTGTGCGGCTACCAAATGAGACTTTAAAATTGATTATAGTCATCTGACCCATACTTAACATACATGAAAGTAAGGAAATTTTTTTAATTAGCCTTGAACTAGTTCTAATCTAGCTTAAGATGACATTGCTTGGATAGTATTAGCCCTATTAACTTCTTTTAAAACTATTTCTAAGTGAGAAAATAAACAGTTTTATAGGATGAAAAAAGAAATGACATACCACGAATTTTTATCCAATAAAAGTATTATCATCATAATCACCAGCTCACTATACGTCCCCACTGAGGGGCTTGGAGCCTACCCTAAAGTTAGGGTGACTAGGCCATAGTCAACCACGCTGGACAAGTGCGGGTTGGTTGACTTCACACATATCTTTTAATTTCTTCGCCGATATGTGCAGGTTGCATCACGATGTACATATGAAATTCGAAAAATCGAAAAATCACATTAGTACATGGCGGGGTTCGACCCAAGACCTGTAGATTACAAGTCAAGTGTTTAAACCACTGAGCCACCGACGCTCCTAAAAGTATTAAATTTACTGGATATTTTTTGTACAATAAAGTAATCGTTATCTTAATAAAAATAAGCTTTTTAAGGCACGATATCACCGAAATAATACAGAAGTAAAAGAAAAGTATACTTTAAAACAAGTTATCACGGTCGGCTACTATCTTAGCTTTAATTAGCATAAACGATGCTATTCAATTATCATTTTAAATATTTCAATAAAGCAATAACCAGAATATGAGGCCGGCCTAAAATAAATAAGGACAAAATTAAGATTACCAAAATATATGACGCAGATGGCTTTGTGTGCTAAAGCAGGTTACATCTTAATGTTTTTTATGTACTGAAATAAATCTTTTGAAATAGATTAAAATTAATGTACAATTCGTATAGTTATTTTTATACCATACATCTATTTTTTCAAATTCCAAGAAAATACAGCGTTACTTGTAACTTCTTTGAGATTTTTCAACAATTATCCACGAAAGAGGTCACGTAATTAATCAAAGTCTTAAAAGGTTAAATCCTCTTATTAAAGGCTAATTTACTATTCGATTAGTGTTCCCTTCACATTCCACGCTCGAGTTATTTGAGAGGACATTGATATTAGGTAAAAAATACTTTAAGAACTGCGAACCAGTGGAAAATCACATCTAAAACGCAATATTGAAACAGGACACGATAGAAGATGGTCCAATATTATCATAACCTGTTATTTATATTTACGTGAATATCTGAATGTACAATTATGATAACACAAGATGCTCTCTCGTGTATAACCAATGTTTATTAAGACAGGGTACCATTAAAGGTAATCCAAAGATAAATATATTTACCATATAACGATGTTAAAATAAGATTGTATATTGTAGGTGTTGTTCTAGTTTGGACATTACATACTTCATACTATTACAAATATTTGGATGGAACTTTGCTACCACATAACTACAGAAGGGATAAACGAATTCGGGATACATAAAAGGAGATTGTGAAGCTGCTGGGTATGTGTAGAAAGCCAGTTTTTTGATACAATCTCGCATAAAAATGCATGTTAAAATTATAAGGTTTCACGGGTTTCAGAGTTTTATACATAATAAATTTTTAACATGTAGTATTGTCCAGAATGTTATTTGAACACCAAAATAAAATATTTTGTGCAAATATAAAGGTTAAAAACAAACGTGTGCAAATTTAAAGAATTTTTAATATAAATTTAGAACGCACTGCATGAACAGAACTTTTTATGTTTACTCGTGAAATTTTTCGTCGGTCAGCAGCAGATGTCAGTGTACTCTTGCCAAAAGGGCATCCGTTCTCACCGTTGGTTTTGTTCGGGAATCCTTCTCGAGTCTTCGAAGAGAAATAATTGAAGCTTTGTTTTTATCGCGCATCGCTTTTGAACAGGTTGAATTGTGGAGAGTAAAAAAGGGTCCGTTCAAACGAAACCGCTCTCATTATAAAGCAGCCCTAAGCCTTTGGTTCTCGTAGAATTGGGCAGATGCCGATCTCCTTTAACGATTATGACGGGACGCGCATCAGACTTGTGCGTGAATGAATTAGAGATGCACGATATGTCAAGGTTGGATACCGCGACTTATACGGTATTAATTGTGTAACGTTATTACGACACGAGTAATTTGTCGTCATTTAAATTCTAAGGTAATGAGGTTAGAGAAGCTTCCGAAAATTCAGTATAATTACATCATTGCATTGGTTGTACCTACATCTACCCCTTTGAACATACCCCTTGGAGTAACTCCAATGGATTTGGAATACCGTTTTTATATATTTCAAGGATTTTTATAAATATACGTAGGTATACATATTCATGACACCTGCCGATAGACACGGCCGCTGACATCCGCATTTGCAAATGCCTACCTGTAATTAACAGAGGAAGGGACACACAGAGGTTAATTTCACTACCTATGCGTTCCATCCTCCATCAGATCCATTTCCCTTTCCCATCCTTTCCTTGTACGAAAAGAGTATAAAGGGGATTTGCATTTGAGAACAAAACATAAGTCGGAAGTTATTCTTTTCTATTCTCGAAATAAAATGACCTTGTTTACTAGATTGTAAGCAGTTTTTAAAAAAATAATATGTGATTGACCGATTCTATGTCACCTTGTTTTGTCAATGTCGAGGAAGGCACGACTTTTTGTTGTGCATTATATTTGTCGTGTATTTGACAAACATTACACATTTGTATAGTTAACATTTGGGATACTAGTCCATTCTTGTTCATTTAATATTTTAAGTCTTAATAACTGATAAGACATCAGTACAAAAAAAGAAGAATCGAGTACAATTAAGGCTAAAAACACAATGCTTTATAACTAGTTACATAAGTATGGAACGACTAAATGGACGATAATTTTTGTTTACAAAATATAGAATAACTATCTTTTGCCCGCGACTCCGTCCGCGTGGAATAAAAAAAAAGTAAATAGCCTATGTGTTCTTCCAGACTATGTTCTACATCTATGCCAAATTTCATCCAGATCCGTTATGCCGTTTAGGCTACAAACTCTAACAAACATCCATCCATCCATCTAAACTTTCGCATTTATAATATTAGTATGATTAATTAAATGTTTCATTGACATAAATACATTTATAACCACTAAAGTCGTTTCTAACGAGTGAGTGTAAACGTATAGAGTTAATATCCACTTTTTAAGCTATAATATAACTTAATGATAGAATAGCAGGTCGGGAAGTAAAGGCCACTTCTAGCGCGGCTATGGCCGTGTACAAGTTTAATGACCGAATGCATCGGTCAAACGCGATTTAATTGAACCACCATAAAGGGAGTCCGCACCTGCATCGAGCGGGACACGCACTTTAACGACAAAGCTGTTAATGTGTCGGTGAAATTGCGTACAGAGAACGATCTTTATTCAATTTACACTGTGAAATTGGTTTTTTACAAACGTAATGAACTAATTTTCAGAGCCGCGGTGTCAAGGATACAAGTCGCCCTAATGATCGCCGAACTTCGAAAGAAGATGGCACTTTAAGAAGAAGAAGAATGAACTAATTTGAAATAAAATTAGCATCTCAAATGAGGAAACAGTGTTTATATGTTTTATTCCTCGGAAAAGTACAATCTAAGAACAGTATGTAATATTTTAAGACAGAAAAATTGGTTTCTTTTCACTTCAATTGGAAAAAATGTAAGCCGGACTTTGATAGAGAACATATGACCCGTTGGAAAGCAATCAAGTAATAAGTAGCTTAGCAAATAAAAAGCTAAACAGGACGCAGATAAAATTCCTAGGTCCTTTTCTCATAATAAAGTACAAAGAAAAGTGTTATATAATAACGCAATAAAATGATAATGAAATAATAATAGAATGCAAGGAAATAACTTAAATATCAAACACGATAAAACAAAGAAATGATATGTCTAATTTAACCTCGAAACAACTACTACAAATATTATTTATATGCATAGAGCTAGTTCCATTTCACCGGCATTATGATTTATTATTATAATAATTAAATATTTATTAATCTATTTTATTTAAAACTAGCTGTTCCCGTGCGACTTCATCCGCATGAAATTGTAAAAACGTTATTTTATTGTTTACATCTGTCAAATTCTCAATTGCAAATGTCAAAATACAAATTACCTTACTACGGCGATCTTGCTTCCTTGATGTTGGCAGCAACTTATGGTATCTTTCCCACATTAGGGTTTTTATCCAATTTATTTATCCACTAAGTTTAATAGCGTGAAAATATATAGTCTAAAGCGTGACGTATTTGTAGGGGTTTTATTAAAAAAAGAATTATTAAAAAATATACTGTAATTGATGACATCTTAAGCCACAAAGAAGTGTGTGTTTACGCTTTATTATATTAGTATATATAGATGTCACCCGCGACTTTGTCAGCGAGAATTAAAAAAAATGCCTATAATATACCTGCTCACGATACCCTACAATGAAAGTCCTAACAAAATTGGTCCAGCCGTTTCGAAGATTACAGACAGATAAACATGTTCACAAAATATGGTTTTTTTTCTATATTACAACTCTATACCTTGAATCTTATTTGAACAGCAAGTAGTTGTGTTGTTCTTAAAATGGTCAATTATTATTTTGAATCGTTAATTTTATTTAGAAAATCGCAGTTAATTTTGCCTCGTGATCAGTGGTAGATGGAAAAATATTTTTCACGCCATAGGTTTTTGTGACATAAAGGAATTATTTTATTAGTCATACAATGTCTAAAAAGAGTTTATACAGCATGTATTGTTATAATTTATTTTTCTTCGTTCCAGATTATATTCACACGGTCGTATTTATAATCTTCGCGACATGTTTATGTATTGCGAAATTGATATTTACATCCATGCCGTATTATTTACAGTCTATTAATACCATAGGCGGTCTTGGGTTACCACATCTGAGACTCAGTCCACCTGATAAGGTAGAACAAGTTGTTATGTAAATTTTTAAAGAATTGCGTTCTTGCGTTTCAAATATTTCATACTAGCTTTCCCCCGCAACTCCGTCCGCTTGAATTAAAAAAAAAACAAAAGTGCTTCTTCAAGGCTATCCTCTACATCTATACCAAATTTTATCGAAATCCGTTCAGCCGTAAGGCTACAAACTCTACAAACATACATCCATGTAAACTTTCGCATTTATAATATTAGTATGATATCAATGTGCGTAAGATGCCAATATACATAAATTGCGTATATGTACGCATACGACCAGTGTAAATTTATAACCTGCATGCCATTTACCACGTAAAAAACAACAATGATTAATGCGTCTCGAATACTACATAAAACAATGTATATGCTGTAATTTGTTTATACGGTTTATTTTTATTTATTTTAGTACAATATTTTTGCTACATTCAGCCATAAAGCTTTCTTTTTAAAACGTATGCTTGACCAGGAAAAAACGAAACCCACGGAAAATTTCTGTCATTTTGTGTTTTTATAAAACTCACTTTTTAATATTTATGGTTTTTTTTACATTTATATTTTACCTTGCAGTTAATTTTTTTTCTTCATCTTGCAGAGTAAGATACTATTATTCCACTGAGAAATTAATAACGGATGTGCATTTTATAATAAAACATTATTTTATACAACTGACAACAGATATCCGTTAATCGCTTATTACTGTGTACTTAAATATAATATTCTGATAACTATTCATTGGAACACAATTAAACATAATCAACCCATAAATAAATCAACTTTTTCTTATCAACAAAGTATCATCATTATTGACAGACTTTATCTGCCCACTATTGGACACAGGCCTTCCCCAATACCTACCACAAAATGCGGTCCTTGCGCACCCAACGACAAAGCATTCGCTGTTCTAAATGAACCTCTACTTTGTAAAGGATACGTCACTTGAAAGGTGGCCATTAATCTATATCTATACTAATATAATAAAGCGTAAACATACACTTCTTTGTTGCCTAAGATGTCAGCAATTACAGCATGTTTTTGAATAATTCTTTTTTTATAAAATCCCTACACCTACGTCATACTTTAGGCTATATATTCACTCTATTAAACTTAGGGGGTAAATAGGATAAGGAGGAGGAGACGATGATGAAAAATCCTAATGTGGGAAAGAGACCATAAGTTGATGCCAACATCAAGGAAGCAAGATTGCCATGGTTTGTCATAATTTCATATAATTTTGACATTTGAAATTGATAATTTGACAAATGTAAACAATAAAATAAAGTTTTTATAATTTCAAGCGGAAAAAAGCTGCACGGGAACAGCTAGTCTACAACATTGCAATTTAGTGGAAATTGTTAGATAACTATTAAATTGTTATAATTTAAAAATCTAGTAAGATATGCAAATTTGTGTACATTTTCTCAATTTAATTTATACTGCCACAATATGTACGGTCTACTTACAAAGTTGCAGATTTCATTTGGTACAATAAACAAGCATGAGTGCAAATATAATCATCGCTCCCTCACTGTCACCCTCCTATTGTCAATTACTCAATGAACGATAACTGCCTCAATGGCAGGAGGGTCGACAATGTCAAAGGCAAACTCGAACAATGCCCGCTTATAACACGCTTAGATGGTCGCGACTACAATGTTACAACAATAAATAAGAGCCAAGCAAAACAGAAGGATTTTAGTCTGTTCTGTATAACTGTAATCCTACTTTCTACTAATATTATAAATGCGAAATTTTAGATGTATTGATGGATGGAGGGATGTTTGTTAGAGTTTGTAGCTTAAACGGCTGAACAGATCTTGATGACATTTGGCATAGATGTAGAGAACAGTCTGGAAGAACACATAGGTTACTCACTTTTGTTTTCTTTTTTAATTCTACCCGGTCGGAGTCGCGGGCGAAAGCTAGTGCGTGACAAAATAAACCAGTAATTCATACAAATGACACATGTGTCAGTATTTTGTGTAAATAAATCTTACTATTGTTTGAGATATGTTCACTCTTGACATCTTTAAATTAAACAAACGCAACACAAGGTCTACTTATTGATGGATTATGTCTTAGGTTAAGAAGGAAAATCTATGGACTTCATTTCAACGTCATCTGGGTATATCAAGAATTTTATCTATCTCGTCCTATTTTGCTTAGAAATTTAAATACATTTTTATTTGCGTAATCTCTGCTACTGCCCATTGTTTAACAACCACACATGAAAATAAATACATACACTTAAATCCATACACACAATGTATTAAGATTATTGTGCAAGTTAGCGCACATGTACAGTTTTGCGTATAGTATAGCACGTGCTTAGATTATAAAGTTACTAAATGACCGCTAGGATTATGTAAGAGTTATAATGCCGTTGTTTACATTTGGTCTGCAATTTTTATTAAGCTTTTAGAAGCTTGTTTTATTAAATTTATCAAGTAAAAGTTCTTAATTTACGAGTATTATGCCAATCATTTTTCAGTCAAGTATTAGTTATTTTAATAAGTATTTAACAAATATTTTTATATGCCAGGATCATAGAATTTAAATATATTGGAAATGAGAAAAACATATTAATATATAGAAATAAATATAGATAAACTAAAAAAAAATATCTTTTAACCCGAAAATACGGGTAAGAATGTATCACATGATTCTTGTAACATATCAACAATAAAAAGTTTAAAATTATTTAAATACTAGGTTTCGCCCGCGACTTCGTCCGCGTGGAATAAAAAAAAAGCAAAAGTCAGTAGCCTATATGTTCTTCCAGACTATCCTCTACATCTATACCAATTTTCATCGAGATCCGTTGGGTCGTTTAGGCTACAAACTCTAACAAACAGCCATCCATCTAAACTTTCGCATTTACAATATTAGTATGATTTTACCTCGCCTAAATATGGAGGTAAATAAACACAGTAGAACCTCAATAGTAAGTGCCATTATCATCTTAGGTGCTACTTCCTACAGATGACACATGCATACGTGTTATAACGACGACCTTACTTTGAATCCAGGCCGACCTCGACTCAACAAAGGAGAGGTAATCGATCATTCTTAGACATTTAAAAGGACCTTTCATAGTTATACTGTAGAGGTACTGCTGAAACACTAGTATAAAATCTAAATATGTGTATTATTTTTAAAGAAATTGAGAGTGTTGATCATAATTATATACTATGTCGGTAGCTCAGGTGTTAAGCATAAGTTAATCTGCAGGTCTTGGGTTCGAATCCCGCCATTTACCAAAGTGTTTTTCGATTTTCGAATTTCATATGTATAGTCGCGGAAATCCGCGGTGTTTCACTTCAGGAAAAATTGCCTTTTTGCATCGAGACAAACTCCGCCTCTTCATACTAATAACTAATTAGATAACAGTGAGTGGTGCACACGAAGGGATAATAATACGAGTATAAAGAAACCAGCCGTGTATCACTAGTCGACTTTTTTTCTTACAGACACATTTAAAACCTACGTCGTATTGGTTTTTATTCCGAGTCGTCTCAAAATGTTCAAACTATTATAGCTTTCAAGGTGGAACACCGCAACTTTCCCTGACTGTACATATACTCGACGTTCTTACGATGAAGGAAAACATGGTGATGCGACCTGTATATATCGGAGAAGAAATTCAAAGATATATGTGACGTCAACCAACCCGCAATGGATATGGTGGACTAAGGCCTAGTCTTAACTTAGGGTAGTCTCCGAGCTCCTCTGTGGGGAGGTATTGTGAGCTTATGATGATATACAGGCATCTTGGATAACTTCAACTTCCCGTATTCTAAAACAAAGTGGTAAGAATGCACCAGGAAAACATAGATGATTACCAAGACTCATACGACGTCGCGGATGGATCGAAGTTGAAGAAACCTTACTAATATTATAAGTGCGAAAGTTTACATTAATGGATGGATGTTTGTTAGGGTCTGTAACCTAAACTGCTGAACTGACCTCGATGAAATTTGGTATATATGTAGAGGTTAGTCTGGAAAAACACAAAGGTTACTTTTAGTTGTTTTTTTTTAATTCCACGCAGACGGTAGCGCGGGCGAAATCTAGTAAATTAATAAAGTCGACTCCACTATCATATAGGAGACTATCTAAGGAGAGAGTTGTGTCGGCAGTGGAAACGCGATAGTGGAGTATTGTAACGTGGTAATATCAAGGTGAAGCTGAGTATTATTTTACATTTTTATTGGAATTTGAAACGTGCAGAAAACACGTGGCCTTCGCTTAACGGTCCGTCTGTTTGAGATTGCCATTTCACGTGTTATACTAAAACGTATTGCTTATACATGTAATGTAAAAGAAATATACAGTTTTTATTAGTAAAATAGTTACTCTATCACAATACCCATGTCCCAACTAAAGTATTTATGTCGCAGATAGTCGGTACTCGTTTAATAATAATAGTCGAGATAATAATAACTGTTTCTTTGACTGCAAAGTTCAGCCTCTGTTCGCCCTTTCACTAACATTGTAGCCTGTTGCAGAGGTCTCATTGTCTTCGTACATTTTACGCGAATTGTTTCGTGGCCTATAATGGTTTTGCATTCTTGTAATTTAAGTCGTAATCAATCACATAAGGTCTATCTAAGTAGTATCAATTACAACGTAGACATTTTGAACGATATATCAAAATATTTTAAATGTGTAGAGAAATAAAAAATACAGATGTTTTATCTAGTGAATAATGATTATTATCTTGAAATAGTTTATTTTCATTCGTCTTGTACAAATTTTGTAACAACTTATGGCACAAAATTTACATAATATGGAATTCAATATTTTCAAAATTAACTATTTCCATATTTTCATGTTTAAAAACGTTTAACAATTAATATTGTATTGAAAACATAAAGCAGGAAGTTTCCAAATAGTTATAACTGTGTGTCAGGATGATTAGAATCAAAACTAACCTTAACAACCCAAATCAACGGAAGTTCACAAAACAGCAACCATTTTCCTGTTTTTACCAACCTTATTCACACGTTTGAAGTCTCCATGGTCATGTTTTACATTTATATCAATTACTATTAAAAAGTTTACAAGATAGTATAATGTTATTACTGAATACATATATCCTCATTTTGTTTAGTACGAATTTTCATATCTATAAATAATGTCAATGCTTATGTTAACTCAAAGTAAGGAATCTTATGAACGTCATTTTAAGGCTACTAAATTTTACAGTTTCTTGTCATCTATGCCCGTAAAAAGACTTACCAGGTAACTTATAACGGGTATTACTTGGTACGCATAGCGTATCCTTTTATAACTTAAGCTAACATGAGCGTCGTCAGAAAATACTTGTTAAAATTTATAAGGAAAGACATGAGGTGTGCAAGAAGTATGAGAAAATGACGGACTGTTGCAATGCGAGTCAATGCTCTTATGTAACGTTGTGGTAAGATAACGTTTTGTTCTTTTCGAAGCGTAAATCGATTGTTATAGGAATTCGTAATGCACATTTATTGACGCATTGTAGATAATTAGGGTACTTAAATCGATACTCTTTAAACGTATTTTATATTTTTAGGTTAGAATTATTTCTCAAATTCATTGCTACAATTTGTTATTTTGCGAAAATCCTTTTTCAGAGAAGATATACCCGATGGTATTCTAAAATACTATAATCAATACCAATATAGGCATTATTAGTTTATAATACTGGTCTTTGCAGCTCTCATCTCGTACCGTAACGTATAACTGTTTCCTTTAATTGATTATTAATTCAGTGAATTAGAGTGAATGGTATTTATAATATAATTTACTCTAACTTGTATCCCTTACTATTATAACTTTAATACTTTAATTATTACTAATTCTAGTATTAGTAATAGTGTCCTTGATTCTCTATATAATATCACGACTTTGCGCACTAAGCACGTATGTTCATGTATTTCCGGCATCCAGATTAAAATGCTGCGTCGAAAGTTCAAATTTAATTGACATTAATGTCACTTCCACATTGCTTTGGTTGCGCTTTCAGTTAAAAACAAAAATCTTTATTAAGCTCAATTAAGCTTTGTTTTTAAACTCGCGAATACTTTGTGTGCGAAGGCTTTTATGCGAGTTAAAAATTATTGTTTTCTTTCAGGTTATCTATTTGTTCTTGTGTTGCCGTACAAGTGAGTTTGAACCATTATTGCATGTATGGATGTTATTGAACGCAGTAATGGCAGAACAATGCCAATCTATAGATCAAATGAGGCACTTAGTTTCGGTTAGATATTTCAGGAATTGGATTACGTCATATATGTCGCGATTTATCCGTCAATTATTTACATAAAATAGAAAGAAGTTTACGAGTGAATCCAATAGTGAATAGTGAATCCAACTTTTAAGTAGACTCGATAATCTTTTAACATTTGATTCAATAAAAGTATTACAAAAACTTTTTGTTTATGATTCATACATTTTAGCGGAACCGGTATTTAAATATCATTACAGAATAAAATGTATTTTATAAAGGTTTTTTTTTTAATTTATTTATTACAAAGATTAAGTTAGTATACTAGTAGGGTTTTATTAATGGTTCCAAAAGGTTTGAATAAAACAAGGGGGGGGGGTAAACGGGCAGAGGGAACACCGAGGTGATAATCGATGCCCATTGCATTCGCAATACCAGATGAACCGAAGTGTTGCCGTCCTTTGAGGTGGTACCATTTTAATAAGATTATTTTGTTAAACACTTTTTATTGGATTTCTTTGTTTAATTAACGTTATTAATTGTCGGTTTTTTTTGTGCTACATAATATATTGTAATCCAATTTTGTAAAGTTCAAATAGTATCATTGGATTTATTCTGTAAAGATTCTATCTATAAAAAACTATGAAACCTAATGTTATTTTATGATCATCGAAAGACATGAAAGATTAATTTATAAAAAAATAATTGCCAATTTTATACACTATTAGCTTTTATTTTTTTTTAATTTAAAAATCTTTGCAATCAAATCAAAATTCATCGAGACTTATATTACGAGAAAATAGTATGGTGTAGATTTTAATTTAGAATGCGGATCTTTGCTTTTTTGTTATATAAGTTCATAAAAGAAAAATTGATCCGCATCATGATTGCTTTGATAGGATTGATTGCAAAGTAATTTTAATATCATACGCCAGTTCCGTAAATACGTTTGCCTTCTAAGAATGCCGAGATGTATTAATATTTAGTTAGTATTATGAATATGTAGTTATTAATTTATGTCCACTGATCAATAATTTTTTCCTGATGACGTTCATTTTGGCGCGAAGTCTTTGTTCTTGTTTAGGACTTTCATATCACGCGGCAAAATAAAGTGCAAAAACTTTGAGCCAAACACATTACAAGCTAATGTCACTTTGATGAAAGATTTTAATGTCAGATTCCAGTTATTTGTTTATTGTGCAAGTTATTGATGTAATTATTTTAAATATCTGCCCGTATTCATAACCGTTTTTAAATGAAGGCATCTATAAATCAATGAAGGTTCCTTTGTGCGAATACATACGCAAAAACAATTACCACGACATCAGAGGTATAGCCTTCCAATTGCGGCGACACAAGGAAGTTGCCTCGCGCCTTATTATTAATACAATTATATCTGTTGCCACATGCGTTATATCTTTGTTGTTAAACAGTGGCAACTATTAATTACCTTTTTAACGGTGTATTTTTAACAGTTCATTGATGTTTTGCTTGCAGTAAAAACTTCGTCGTTAAAACAAACTTTTGACACTTTGTTCTTGTAGACAAGATGTTGAAACAGTTGTTTAATGAAAACATGCATATAGTTAAACACTGATTAGTTGAACATATGTTTTAACTCTTTGATCGCAGCTGATTAATATTATGGACTAAAATAGCTATATGTTATACTAGCTGTTGCCCACGACTTCGTCCGCGTGGAGTTTAAAAGTTCAAAACTTATGTTCCCCCTTTTTTTTCAACCTTTTACCTAAAGTATTATCTTAGTAGTAATCTACGAAATTACAGAAATCTACTGATGCCTGATCCCAAATTTCTAAGCCCGGTAGTTTGTGAGCTGATTTTTCGGCTACCCTTATTGTTTGTGTTCGCGATATCTTCTAAACTATTTGTTCAATTTAAATACTGTGAATGACAATTTTATTCTACATTAAATTCTCCTGACAACAAACGTATTTATTTGGATAAGGATTAACATTGAAACCAATAAAACAACGACGCAAATAGCATGCGATTTTTAATTCATTTTGTTAACAAAAAAGTGGTTGGTATAAGAAAACCGTTAAAGATATAATAGATATATGCTATCGCGGTCTTTTCTGTAGAACTTTTTGAGATCTACAATTCTTTCATACATCATTTTTATATACCTCTAACGGTTTAAGCAGCGTAAGCCGAGAAAAGTTAAAACTTAGTGATTTTTTAACGCCGGGGTCCAGAAATACACTGTTTATTAATAGTTCCTCAATATTAATAATAATAAAATATAGCCTATGTTACTCACAGATAAATTACCTTTCTAATAGTGAAAGAATTTTTAAAATCGGCCCAGTAGTTTTAGCGTGAATCAAATACATACAAAAATACAAAGTTTTCCTCTTTATAATATTAGTATAGAGTATAGATATAGATGTCTTACCATAAATAGTTATCACCAGATTGCTTTCGATATATGTACTTTATTATTTATTGGTCAATAGCCGTGATTTAGTTAAAAATCCGCGCCGGGTGCTAGTCACGGTATAAAAGGGTTGACTTATTTATTCTAAAATGTATTTGGAACACCGTTTTAGTGTTTTATGGTAAGGCTTAGAGCATTTTACTTAAAATTTTAGATTTTAGATTTTAGATTTTTCACAAATGAATAGACACAAAGTGGCTGAAAACCAGCTCGACACTGGATCTCAACCAGTATCGGTTAAGCTGAGCCTCCCCCTTTTGCCATCTGTTACAATTTTTCATAAATGTTTCTTATTTTGTATAAAACTGTATGTTTTTGTTGGATGGCAATAAAAAAGGTTTTTATTTTATTATATATCTTTATTTCATATTATCTATATAATATATTTTACAATATTTGTATAAAAATAAAATGAAACATATATAAAAAATAGAGCACCACCGGCTGCGGAATCCGATTATATAATATTATATAATTATATTTATTTTTTTACAAAGAGGGGTTAGATAACATGTTTTATGTAAATGTTTTTTCAGGCGAATACTTAAATTATAATTAGAACGGACAAATAAACCGAATGTATACAGCTAGTTTGAAATTATATCTCGCTGAAGGATGTAAGAATGTCTCATTACAAGACACGATATAAAACCATAGTTATTAATAATAATAAATAATAAATTTATTTAACAATAAACTGGTTACAAAAAATTGACCCAGGGTCCTCGCACTAGGCACAGCCTGTACAGACGCAACATATTCAGCTATATTTACAGTGTAAACTAATTAGAAAAAGGGAGTAAAAAAAGAGTAAAACATGGAAAATTACGATCTTATCAATTAATCAACGCTTATTCTTACTACACTATTTTAAGATTTTTTTCTGTGTCCGCATATAAAAGTTTCAATAACCACTACTTTAATTTTAGTTTAGGGTTATTAAGTGATTGTAATAAGAAATATTAATATATAACTTCATTGATAACAATCCGGTTTTGTAATTGTTTGTACTTCATTTGTTATGCGCGTTTGTCTTTTGTTGTCACGTAAACGGTAATAGATTTTGCTTCATCAACGTAATTGTTTAATAATATAGTAGCAATACAATGGCCCTTGAAACTATTGTTTTCTCAAATTAGTTAATTGTATTGACAAAACAAATTTTAGCACTAGCACTTTTAATTATGAACACTAATTTGCAATAATATGAAAATGTATATCTAATTGGCAGGTTATAGGCGGGATTGTATTTTATCTTTATTTTTTATTTTCGACGAATTATAAAAATTTAGACAGGATTTTTTTTAATGAAAATAAAATTTATTATTTATATCTTTGAAGTCTAATTACTTTCTTATATGCTTCGTTCATTTAATACAGTTACTCTATTAATGGTGGAAAATAAAAAAATCTATTATATTAATTTGTATCATACGAGTAAATAATGCAACTTCCGTCTTATGTGATAACAGAGTTTAAAAAAATCTGACTTAGTCGACCTCGTGCCACGCTAAAAGCTCGAGGTCATAGTCAAGGATCTGTGGCAGAAAACCGTAAGTCCGACGAGAATTCTCGCCGATATCGTAAACATGGCGCACCGCTTATGTGACGTCACAATGCAATCGATACAACTTTGTAAATAACCGTAACAACTTATGATACAAATTCGATTGAACGAAGAAAGTGAGATGACTTGAACAATATTCAATGTCAAATGTAACAGTTGTAAGGCCGATTTAATTTTTTATTGTGTCACAATGCCTACGCATTAACTTAGCGCATAAATAAAATAAGTGCGCACGCGCCGCCTCGCGCCGCTCGCTTGAAAGTTCGTCTGCAGGTACCGCACTCACGGCGAGCAGGTCCCTCGACCTTGGGACCTGCACTGCGGATATTTCGTTTGTTTGTTTTTTCCCCATTTTTTTTCCGCAAACTTGAGTTACACTATTTTGTTTTGATCTCTCGCCAGCGACTGTGTAATAACATACCAAAGATGCTTTTTCAAATTCCGACAGTATTTTAATTACAATTTGATTTTAAAAAGTAATTATGTTGTTGTTTATTCTAGTGGGGCAAAACAATTGACTGACGTCAACGTTTATTGGTAACGATTAGCTCGCCGCGAGGAAGACGCATATCCACGTCGAGATGATAATGAGGATCGGGCATCGAACGCGGCATTATCCTCGGGAGGGCAATAGGTGCGGCGATAGCGAGGGCTGGTGGCCGAGGCCGGGCTCGGAGTGGTGGCACTCGCTCGCACGCCGCTCAGTGTACAACCGAGCGCCGCAACAGTTGCGCGCGCGCACGTCCGCCCGACAGCCCATACAAGTCGACCGCAGTGCGATCGCCGCGGAACACCGAACAGTGATGATACGTCCCGCGCGTAAACATGAGTGCTTGACGCATTGGAAAGTCTAACCGTGATGCAGTCCGGCCGCAAGCATTGACACTCGCAGACGGAGCGGCGCCGTCGCCAATGGACCCGATCCCCCGCGCCCGGATCTCGCCGGTGTCCAAGGAGATAACGTGATGTGACAACGATACGTGTCCGAGTGTCAGTGGAATAGTTTTGTGAAAGTGTGCAGCGGCCGTGCGGGCCAGCCCGCCCCGTCACCATGTTGAACTGCACCGACTTGGAGTGCATCCTGCACCACCACCACTACTACGCGCACCTGCATCACATACACCACCTGCAAAATGCGCAGGAATCAGGTAACGTAAACAACATCTACTACCCATTGCTTTTATTTATACAGTGTCCTCAAAATATTATCAAAGAGTGATAACTTTCAATCTGTTATCGCTCCAGCTAAGAAAGATTTTTCAATTTAATTGTCATATACATGATATGAACGACACAATGAAAAAACAAAAATGTTTTGGGCTTTGGGCTATTCCCAAAATAAGTTGATGAATTCAAGATCCATCTATTCGATATCGAAAATACAGTTGCCGACCGTGACCTTTCCAAACAATGAAAACATGAGAACATTTTCGAAAAGTTTAATAGATCGAAGTACGATGTACACGTAAAGTGGGCAAGTGTCTGAGAATATCACGCAACGCGCCGACACGCCGACACGCCGACACGCCGACACGCCGACACGCCGACACGCCGACACGCCGACACACCGGCACACCGGCGGCCGACGCGTCTCATTTTCACTGTATCGGTCGGAACAGCGCCGGCTGCCTGATCGATGCGAAATCGATGCAATATTTGTACAATCAAAAATCAACGTAAAATGTTTTCCTTTTCGGATCTTCGCATGTGATCACCACACATATTTGGTTACATAGCCGTTTGCTACTTTAGGTGCAATTTTATTATGGGAATTTAGGAAACAGTGTGAAATTTTATTAACATGCTATAAGGTTTACCAGGTAACGTAATATACTAACCAGGTCGCGTTTTTATGTCATATTTTAATATCTTATATTTATATTAATTTATTAAGATCTTCTGCAAATACCTAACCAAGATTCGATTCCACCATTCCAATTATGCTAAAGAGTCATAAGGAATCAATTGGCGGATTGGTACTTACGACTTTGTATTTCGCAGTATTTGAGAAACATTACTTCGCTTTGCGCCTAATTCCTTCGTATCAACATCATTTATTACAACGTGAAATCGACACACGCAAGAAAGTCTTGACATTATCATTGATTTATTAGTATTTTGTGGTAATGACTAGAATCTTATGACAATGGCATTATTACTTTAACCTGATACAGAATTTGCGAAACTTTGTAGCAATAGTTAAAATTCATTCGTCACATTCCATAACTATTGTTAAGAAAAGGGAATACAAGTTCATTCAGTCTAAATTTGTCTATAGCGCTACTAAGATAATTCAATTGTATAACAATGCAAAGAGATTTTAAAAAATACATAGAGGAAGCTTCACTTGAGTTGCATTTCACTTGTGACATTTTTCACATGATTCACTAACGCTATCTATTAATAGATCCTCAAAACCACATATTAATATAATTAATTGTATTGGAATTAATAATAATAGGTGATTAAATAAGATTTTAATGTTTATGTTATATTTTGTGACACTGTTTAGTATATTTTATTACAAAAGATGGAGCTTATCATAGTTTTGTAAAATGTTATATAACATGTCAATACAAGGATATGAGGTGACGTACTAAACTTGACAACCAACAAAGTACCTTTCAACGAAGTTACAGGTGAAAAAAAATTGTTCCCTATGTCTAGTCTATATATTTATTAAGACCTCACAGACCACAAGCATAAAATGGAAGTGTTTTCGTATTATATCTGTGTACGAGCCGCCAAATTCAAGTCCTTTTTCTTTTTCTCCTTTGTCCAATAAGGGGCGGATAGGAGAGATGGACGGAGAGAATTAATAGGAAAAGAAAACATCTCTCGTATATCCACTACTCTGATAATATAATATGTCACAAATACTGTGGGTGGCTTTATACCAATACAGCAGCCAGTTCGCTATCTTGCAATAAAAAATAATTATTTAAAGAAGTTAAAAATTACGAATATAATTTCCAGAAATTAAGTAGGTACTAAAAGTAAAATAAGGCAAAGACAAACGTGTGTTAAGAAAATGAGAATGTTGTTTAACTTTCAATAATCATTGTTTTATCTATTGTTTTTCTTTTTAATAATAGTTAATGGAACGATAATAAAGCCATTCAGACGGCGGTCAGGAGGACGCAATTCAATAACAAAAACAAACATTCAGCAGTTGGGTGGTATTGAAAAAAGTTCTTTGTTAAGATCTCATATGAAATCGAGTTTTTTTTTAACTTTTTAATACGCACACAATTCATAACAACACCAATAGTATAATAATAAAAGAGGAAGACATTTTGTAAAAAGGTAAAGAAAACATTTGCCTTCGGCTAGATTTTTCGTTATCTGTGTCATAGTTCTCAACACCATAAAAAAACAAACAAAAAATAGAACAGAAAATATGGATGATAATTTACAATGACAGTTCTATTTAAATTTTTAATACGAAAAATCCCCTAGAAATAATTGATTGGTTAGCTAATTCCGTTATCTAAATAGTATTATAATTTTGAATGAATTACACGTATCACATATTAATTGTCGTTGTTGCAATCAATACTCGATACATGACGCAACCGAATGCTGATTATTCTAACATGTTTAATAACTTGACCGTCTTCAGGCGACCAGCGATGCCATTGTTATTCTTAATACTACGGCAAAAATCCATTAACACTGCTTCAATAAAACCATAGTAGGAATATACTTTTTTTACTTAAAATGTGTTGTAACATTAGCTTTTAAACTCTTGCGTCTTATTTATTTTGTAACTGTAATAAACCAAAAGTGCGTTATGCGCATAGAACGATGTCTTGGCTCCGCTTGTGAATATCAACGATAAGATAAATTCTCTCACAAAAATGTCAAAAGAGCATGCGTGTTGCTATAAATAGAAATAAAAGATACGATTGCGATACGATTTTACTTATATGATATAAAATGTAACTCTTTCTTACTAATAAAATTGATAGAGATAAGTCCAATAATATTTACGTGATGTCTTTTTTGTGCAATTGAAATATCAATCCATTTAGACAGGACAACCAACGTCGTCATACAACATACCATCGAAAAACATCACTCTTCATTGACAGAACCAGTGGTAGAGCCAGTTTTAGGCCAGCTCGCTCGTTGCAATATCGTGACCACACAGAAGACAGACGTGAAGCGGAAGCAATTCCCCACATAGTCATCAGAGTGTACATGCGAGGCTTAATTTTAGTCTACTTTCCCTTCCCACCCTTTTCTTACAAGGAAACGATGGGAGAGAGAAGTGGATTTGGCGAAGGAGGAATCATAGGGGAAACATCCTCTTTCTGTGCGTCCCCTCCTCGGTAGACTAAAGGGAGGCAACGCATTTGCAATTGCAGATGTCTATGGGCAGTGGTTGCTTCTCTATTTCGACGAACTCATGTGGCCGCTTGCTTGTTTGTTATAATGTAAAAAAAGCGGGCAATGAGTGTACCTTGTACTCTTCGTAGAACGTACACATATACTTCGTCGGTTCTTTATTTGGCTGGAGCCGAGGAAGTGTACGATTATCGCATTGTAGTATTTACTATTGCCAATAAGGAAACTGTTTAAGACTCTCCGGCATCGTTTGAATTGGCTACGATTACAGAAATTGTAAATAACCTGATGTGGAACACTAACTATGACTATTTAAGACGAACTCTATTGACATCTTCAATGCGTGGTATGTGTATTTGAAGCTTAAATGACATCGAAATACGATGTGTTTTTGAACAACTTTAACATTGTGCCAGTTAAACAACGATTAGTAATGCCAAAGGCTAATTCGCTGTTTATATGATTAGTGTTAATTGAATTTAATTAGAATACGTATTTCTCATATTGCGTTATATAACATGACCCCTTATGAAGATATTGGAGTAAAGAACTCTACAATCATATTTTAATTTTCACTAATTAAAATACATCATACTAATATTATAAATGCGAAAGTTTAGATGGATGGATGGATAAATGTTTATTAGAGTTTCTAGCCTAAACGGCTGAACAGATGTCAATTAAATTTGGTATATAGATGTAGATGATAGTCTGGAAGAACACATAGGCTCACTTTTGTTTTTTTAATACCACGCGGACGGAGTCGCGGGCGAAAGCTAGTAATTAATACTTGCTCCAGTACAGGTTTAGGAACAATATAAAGGTTTAAGATAGGTTTAAAACAAATGATAAATTACCTAATTGATGTAACACAATGTGAGATATTTGAGATTTTTAATATCATTAAAGGGAAAAAAATTGAAATTTAGCGATAAGAATGACCATTATGTCTACCGTTTAAATAAGAATACTACGATATTTACATATCATTTAGAAAACATGTAAAAAACTTAGTATAGGAACAGGATGTAATTATAATAAAAACCAAGGCAGATATCGACATAAAATTTATTTTAAATCAAATTAATTCAAACTAAGTACATGTACCTTAAGTATTTTAACGAGAAATGTAAATAAAAAATATACGAGTATAATTAAAAAATATATATTCATAATTGGTATTCAGTTGTGCGGTTAATTATTCCATTTGAATAAAATATAAACGAGAGTTCAATAACTCGTTATCTTGTGTTAGTACAGTATGATGTTCCTAGTTGCAATATGTACCTAGTCCACGTAAAGTATACGTTTCTTTTTAAAATATTTGTCGCCTTGTGATGTTGAAAAATTATATACACCATCGCTTGAATCATAGCAAAAATAATTCTCACTTATTGCTATCTCTTTAAACGCAAGCGATAAACATGTCAAAGTTCGCATGTAAAGAAAAATTGAATAGTTTTCCTCGTATTGTTTTAATATTAAATATTAAATATCTTATAATATTTCTGTGAAATATACAATGGAGCTTCGTGGCGTATGCTAGATGAATTCTTAAATTTTTAAGACGGGTTTCTACGGTACGTACAACTTAGATTCTTACAACTACAGAAAGCCATTCACGTACCACTAATTGAATGACTCGAGATAGACTATCGGAACAGTGGATTAAGCATGAGAATTTGCAAAAAAGTATTCGTTACGTCATCGATTAAGTTTGTATGAGACTTGTTGCTTTATACGCGATAGGGGTGCTGCACAAATGTCACATGAATTTTATCGCAGCGCGTCTGACGGATGAATATTTGTGCTATCACACCCTGTTGTCTTATAGTACATTTTGCAGGTTAGTACCTACCGTTAGTAGGTTCACGTTACATGGAAATCCACCTTTAGATATACAATATAACAAGTTTTGTTTTCTCACAACAATTTTCATATTTGAACACGCAAGGCCGTGTTACCTAAGTTCGAATGTTCTTACAAAATCATGAAGCACGGAATAGACACAAAATTAATTACAACTTTTAATATTGTGTAAAAACGTTGCGAATATCCGCTAAGCCTAAAATCAATAAAAGATATTAAGTACAAAAGATATTACACTATATAAATACCTATGTATTTTTTTTTTTCATATGTAACATTTTTTTCCCTCCGTCACTATTTTGTGTTTAACTGTGTAATTAAATGTATGATGTTTGCCTGCTGAATGGATTAAATGATTTTATTATTATTATTATTATTATTATTATTATTATTATTATTATTATATACATATAAAAATATCTTGTAAGCACATCACTATTTAGGTATATAAAAAGACTGTAATAAGTAATTATTCCACTTACTTTTAAATTAAAAAAAAAAATTATCTTTTCAACAAGCAATCATAAAGATAAAAATAGTACCATAAACTTATTATTAAAATTAAAATTATCCATTTCAAACAGAGGAACTTGAATATTCTTAATTATTGATTTAAAGTAAATTAATAATGCTTAGGCAACGTGATCTTTCTAGAATACACTAAAATGTGAACAACCGACTTATGTTATTTGCTCCTACTACATCCTTGATTTCGTTTATTTTATTAGTTTTTTGCAATAAATTTGCATATATTTATCGAATTACTGAACGGCTGACATCAAAAACTCGCATGTTTTATTATTCCACAGGTATCTGAAATGTTATAGATCTACGAACTTCGTAGAATGTACCAAGTCGGCAATAACTGGTTGAATAAAAGCAATTGTGACAGGGTTAGATTACATTAAAGTGATCTCGCACTTGACCCTGTCTATGAATTGTATAGTCTATTGTGCCGTGTCAACGGTGTTAAACGAATCATATCAACGTAGGCGGATGCTTCAATTGTTGAGCTGATTTTTTTCGCATGCCTTCGTCATTCGCTCGTGCTTATTACTAGGGTGGTGTTAATAGCTTAATTGGTACGTTAACTTCGTTTATACTCGTATTTTAATGATCGCCTTAAAACAAGATTTGTTGTTTGTTTTTGATGAGAACAGATTAAAATGTTATATCGTACGATAATTAAAATATCTTTAATGATGGTGCATAAAATGAGTTTTGAGAAAATAAAATTAAAACTGTATTTATCGTTTAATGTTTTTCGTATGTTTATGGTATATCGTAGTGTATGTAATTATTATTCGGAGGTTAGGTGTAAATGAAACCTACGATCATTCAAGTAACGTCTAAGCTAGACTAGGAAATATGTAGAGAAGCACAGAAGTCTTGTCTCAATAATTGTTTTTAAATCAACTTTCGTTTAATTAAATAATTCGTTTACTTTGTATAGAAAGTATTATAAGTGAAAGTGGAGCGGGTATGATAACGTTATCGAAGTACGCGACGTATTTGGGTCCTTTAGTTATTTTGCAGTAAAACGAGACTTGATAAAGTTAGGTATGGATAATACTTTAAAATTATCTTGTAAATTTTCCCTTTGAGATTCCCTTTGAAAAATATCTTGTAAATTTTAACGATGTATTTTTTTAAAAGATGTTGGATAATAATTGTAGAATATAATTAATATTCTCTTTGTTTTGTTATTTCAGATAATTAAATCCAAATTGTCTTTACAATTCAGTTTGTTGTGTTGTTAATAACCGCTATTTGTAAACAAGTCAAGCCCATTCTGCCGACTGCTACTGTGTTACCAGATGCGTTAAGGTCAATTTTAGAATGTCCCGAGCATTTAATGTGGGTCATGGGAATTGAATCACAGTCATGTGACCCATGCTTATTCTGTAAACACCATTTAATTGGTTCTTTGACTTTTATGATTCGAAACTATACGAGTTAATTATTGGAAATTTTATGACCATATACTTCACTTTACTTATTAAATAATATAGTATTATAAGTATTAAATATTTTAACGTCTTCATAATCAACGAGCTGTTCCCTTGTGGTTGCATCCTCGTGAAATTACAAAAACTTTATTTTATTGTTTACATTTGGTAAACTATCAATTGCAAATGTCAAAATTCAAATGCACAAATGACAACGAAGGCCTTTGATATTGGATAACAATTACCGTTATCCTGACAACCTTGCTTCCTTCGTGTTGTCAGCTTGTAGTTTTTGTTCCCTTTCCCGCATGACGGTTTTTTCCAATTTATTTACTCCCCAAGTTTATTAACGTGAAAATATATAGCCTAAAGTGTGTGGTAAGTGTAGGGCTTTTTTATTAAAAAAAATATTCCAAAATATACAGTGATTGCTGACATCCTATTATACATAACTAAGTAGTGTGTATTTACGCTTTATTATATTAAAAGTATAGATATTGATATAAAACAAAATTCATTATGCACTACGAAAAAATTATGAATTAGGTATCACGAAGAGCGATCCCTACGCTACGGAATGCACTCATGCGTTGATAGGAAACAATTTGTCACCCGTAATATAGGGCATTCTGGTTTTGTTTAATATTGAACTAACTTTTACATGAATCAATTTATGATTACGTACTTAATAACGACTTTACAAGGGTCCAATTATTTTGCCAAATGTGAACTTTCTTCTTTTTTCAAGCATTGAAGATGTTGAAAGAACCATATGAAAACGATAAAGCATTTTTTTAAATGCCACGGTAATTGATTTGCCTGCCACAGCAACAGGTAATGTAATAGACGTGTCCAATAACTAGTAGGTTACACAAAACGAAAGCAATTACATTTACGTGAAATACCAATCTAACAAACATCACAACAGCATGAATAATGAATTATGATAAATTACAATTGTAACCGGTGACATGGTAACATGAAATATGTATTCATCCATATCATGATAATATTATAAATGCGAAAGTTTAGATGGATGGATGGATGTTTGTTAGAGTTTGTAGTCTAAACTGCTGAACGGATCTCGATGAAATTTGGTACAGATGTACAGGATAGTCCAGAAGAATACATAGGTTACTCACTTTTGTTTTTTTTAAATTCTCCGCGGACGGAGTCGCGGGCGAAAGCTAGTTAATATTACAAATGCCAAAGTTTATATGGATGGATGTTTGTTAGAGTTTGTAGCTTAAACGGCTGAACGGATTTCGATGAAATTTGGTATAGATGTAGAGAATAGTCTGGAAAAGCACATAGGTTACTCACTTTTATTTTTTTAATTCCACGCGGTCGGAGTCGCGGGTATGTCCATAATTTGGATTTAAACTTCTCTGCAGTTAATGCAAACATAAATTAAATAATAAAAAAAACCTTTGTGATAATTTCCCGATTGTCAGGAGAGGTTTTCGTCGTAAACTCCCCTCTATGAATCAAACTACAGTGATGACAATTTTGTGAACATATTAAAAACAAAAATACTTCTTAAAAATCTGATAGAACTGCCCTTTTAATCCTTCCTTTCTTCTATTAAACGCATTCCTCTCTTCCGTAAATAGGTGTAAGAGACCTTAGAATCAACCGTAGCTATAGTAAACCACGTAAAAATAACCTCGACCAGTTTGTATGACCATGTTGTAGTAACTAAGGTTCATTGACCTCATATCAAAATCATTAAATTACCCTTTGAAATTGATTATTTGCAAGGCTTCTATAACAAAAATCAATCTATTTTGATATTCAATTCACCTTTTTTAATTTTCATTTGATTAACATTTGTTGTTGACATTGAAAAATAATTATTTGTAATAAAATAAACGTGTTTTGATACTATAATCATTTCTTTTTGTATTTTCATTGACGTTAAATAAGCCATGACGAAAATCTTAAAATAAGGTCTATAATTATTTTAAAGTCTTCCAACCTTATCAATGACAAAGAAAAAACGCCGTCAGGTTTACCTACTTTTAGAGTATCTTGGAATATCCCCGATCTTGCAATACATTTTTTTCTCTTTTCAATGAATTGGATTTTCATCGTGTTTCATATGTTAAAACATTGCAAACGTAGTTACATAAAACAAATATCAATAACGTATTTAGGGCGAGTCACTTAAAAGTAAAGCAATAGACTGAGCCTCGCCTTTTTGTGTCCAAGCGACTAATGTCGACTATTAGTGCCAATGATCTGTGGAACCTTGACTCGTTGACAAGACGCGATAAAGTAAGCGGCGATTGTATTAAGATCACAAATCAATATGAGGTGGTATTGTTAACAGAGCAATTTGAAATGTGTTTTAAACGTTAGTTCATTAAAATAAATATCCATAAGAAAGAGCTAATTGCTTTCATACAGATTCAGATATATTCTACATACATTATGAATTTATGCCCTTGGATTTAGGTTAGGAAACACACCGAATTAAAAACCTAATGTGATTGTTATTTTAGGATATCAATAAACAGTATTATTTAAGTATAAGCTAATTTAATAATGTTAGAGCACTTAACTAATAGATAAGTAGTACACTTGAGTGTTAAGTTTATTCCGACACATAAATTTGTGTCAATACTCTACCATAACAATGCTATAAACGAACAAACAGACCCAATGTTACCATCCATTCATTATAGACACACAACTGACATCTAAACAAAGCGTTTTGATACCTTCTATACTAATACTAGTTATCGTCCGCGACTACGTTCGCGCGGAGTTAAAAAAATCTTAGCAAGTAGCCTGTGTGTTCTTTCAGACTATCCTCTACATCTATTCCAAATTTCATCGAGATCAGTTCAGCAGTTTAGTCTACAAACTCTAACAAACATCCATCCATCTAAACTTTCGTATTTATAATATTAGTAAGATCTATAATAACTCAACAACGCATCGACTACTTTTCAATCGTCATTCGAAAGCCCGCTTGCTTATTAAAATAACGAATTAATGTCATCAGTATTTCGTTCGTTAGTTTATTCACCTTCAAAAGAGTGAATTTTACTAGATTAAGTTTTTAAACAAGGAAAAACTACACCCAAGGTTTCAGGAAGAGTCGACAATCAATCTAATGAATAACAGTAAAAAACAATAGAAAATTGACCAAGAGAACCCACTATTGCTCGAATAGCTTATATTTATAAGCTTTAAAAAAACTACTGACTGCTAGCATTTCATCAACTGAGTGTAAATAAAGCCAAGGTTGTTATACTATTTACAGAGAAATATGTAAATGTACTGCTTTACTTCACGTTTTCTTAATCGTTACACACATTGTCGTAATTCCTAATACAGCGTGAAATATAAAAACACAGATTTTTTTAGATAAGTCTCATTATAATTTGTCATTGATAATCTAAGTAAAATGTTAATAATATTAAATGGCGAAATTAAAATACGCTATGGTTTATAATTAAAAAAAAAAAAAAATTTTATAGCACAAAATATATAACTTTCATGAACTGCAAATTAAGCATGTAATTCTAAGCAACAATCGAAATTAAAAACAAACATCGTTTTAAAATTACCAACTTTGAAGAATACTTTATGCAGATTGCGTTTCAAAAGTGATTCCATGGTAAAAGAATGGCATTTGTATACAAAAATATTTAACCCGAGGTAGGGTTTGTTATATTTTCCATGCGCGGTAGACTTGGAGAACAATCGATGATTTTGAACAAAAACGTGTCGTATGTAACCTCCGCGCAGGTCCCCAGCCGTGTGATAGTTATAAGCTAATAACACTATTGTATTTGCGCTATTTCAAGTCGTTTTTCATACAAGATATTCGATAACGTCACACGCCTGAGTAAAAGCAATAGTGCACTGTTTCATGGTCTGCACGGTATTAACATTCTTGTGTTCCGTAGGCATGCGGAGCGATTACTTGCGTATAAAACGTTGATTGATAAGTACTTGCGTTAAGACATTTTGTCTAATGGAGTAAAAACATAATATTAACTTATAATTACTATATACTTATAATATTAACATGTATTTATAATAATAAAATGCAAAAGTCTACTCCGGAATGTAAAAGAAACAAGAAGCCAGCCTTCTTATTCTCAGTCATATGACGCTCACTGATGAGCATAGTCCTCGTCCAAAGAGTCACTGCGATGATCGGTCATATACCACTCGAATCTAGGATACTCCCACAACCTTGACCATATCATCAGTCAATCTTTCGAGAAGTCTACTCACGCTGCGTCAACCGTGGCGGCTATTAAATTTTAATGCCGATGGATATGTCCTTTTTATGAAAAGGCCTTTATTGACATTGACAATCACATTGAAATGATAGAATTCAAGTAGTTATTTTTCTCCGAATTTAATATACTCTACAATATACGAAGCAGTGTGGATAAAACTACCTTAACGTTTGTTTGTTCAGGTGTTATATTTGTAGGTGATCGTAATATAACTAAGTTGTTCGTATGTGTACATTTAAAAGTAATTGTTACTTAAACTTAAAATGAATATGTATGTGCCAAGTTAATGGTAGCGTTTATGTTATTAAAAGGTGAAAGGCTTGGAAATATTTTTTATGTAATTAACTTTGAATATGTACTTAAGTGTAACGAAACTCGAAATTACTGTTAATCAACATAAGCAATATTGATTTAGTCTCTAAATAAAATTGTCTAATAATTTAATAGAAGAATTGTATTTTTTAAGCACGAAATGACCTATAATCTGTGAAACAAAATTAATTTGTCACCACTTACTGACCTACAACTGCTGTAGTAAGTAATTGCGGTTAGATAGACCACATTGATGGTCACGAGATTTTTAATATTAATAAAATAACGCATATCAACATACAGTTAGATAAATGGCATATATTTAAAGTGATAATTTACATTGTTATTGAATTATAAGTCCCATATTATTTAGTACAATTTTATAATTCCTACTGTGACATGTTTTACATCTTTTACATTAATCTGATAGACCTGGTAATAAATCCAATGTTATTATACTACAAAGTAATATATGAAATTTGTAATTGGTAACAAATCATTGTAAGTCAATCAGAGATCTCCAGTTTTGACACACTTCGTCATACAAAAGTTGATAATGAATTAATTAATTCGTTATGGTTTTCATACATACATATTGTACTTTCCTTAAGAAACCTAAATACTCGGTCTTGTTATGTGCTGCTATTTCCCTCTGTTTATAAACGGAGCGTGGGAACATCGGCGCTTTGGTATCGCGTGTCTGGCTGGTACATCTAGACCAGTGATTCTCAACCACTGTGCCGCGGCACTTTTGTGTGCCTCCAAATTTTATATATTTTTGTCATAAACTATTTATGCAGTGTGTTGTAGTAAGTAAACATTTTTTATTTTTTTCTTTGTGTTCCGCCAAATTTTGAAATCGTTAAATATGTGCCGCAACAAAAAAAGGTTGAGAATCACTGATCTAGACCATGAAAGACATGACACACGTTATCCAAGGATTACATTAGGATTGACTCATTTCACTAAGAAATACAATAGAGTACGCTCTCACCGAGAGTTGCAATACTGCATAATGTACTTTTTGAAGACAAAAACTGTTTAAATAATCAAGCAAATTGTTTCATCAATGTTAAGGCGCACATGCTGTCACACTTATGAGAACTACTAACACGCGACATCTACAAGCATTTGGAAACGTTAACCGGCATGCAAGTTGCAAAGTAATGGACATTTTGTGTATCAATATTTTAGAATAACATCCATAGATGAGGTTTGACGCAGGAGCTTTCTTGTTGCGTATGTTATACTCGTAGTATCTTATATTAGCTTATTACGTCGCTTTGCGAACCTTTCTAACCGGAACACGATTGGTTACTGCAGCTGTGAGAAATAAGTAAGACATTCACCTGAACAAGTAAGTAAAAATTATTAAAACACACTTAAAATTGCTTTTGGGTGAAGATTAAAATGACATGGAAGATAGAACAATCTTAAATACTGCAAAAGCTTCAAAGATAGTTAATTAACGAAAGCGTTCTTTTTAAACTTAAATGAAAAATATGTGTACCAGTCAAAGACCAATATATTTTATTGGTTGACAGCGCCATCTAGTTGATGTAATAATATATGATGATAATAAACTTTGGGCGAAGTCGTTCTCAACTCTATTTCATCTGTGTAAAAATATAAAGCGCTTAATCAACTCGTTATTTCATTTTTAATTAAAATCTTATAATAACTTGTACAGTTTGCGTAGAAAATTAGGACCAAATATATTAACAAGATTCGACCTTGATTGCATTGTTGTAACTAGACTTCCTAATAGAACTCGTTTGCTGTAAGAACGTTTAAATAAGTATTTCCTTTAACTGTGTGATATGATGACAAATGTTTACGACGACTTTGTCCCTTTATTGAATTAAGTTTTTTTGGAATAGAATTTTGCTTTTCAAGATATACCTTATTATATTTAGAAATTCAACTACTTTGATATTTTTAAATTTGTGTTAAACTAAAAATTTGGTTTTTATTTGTTCAGGAAATATACTTTTTATCTTTTTATTTTCTTATCTATTATTATAATATTTTTGAAATTACAGTTATCAATGTCATCGTCAAAATCACAAAAAAATCAAGTAACAAATCGTTATAACATCAATACTCAAGTGGTTTTATGTAAACAATTTTTCAAAGCGATAAACCTAAATTTGGTTGATTGTATTTATATTTTACGAAGACATGAAAATCAATGTTAATATAACGTGAGAGACCTCAAAACGAACGGAAATAACGGAAATTGATATGTTATTTACAAATACACTCGACCTCAAAGTACACTTGAAGACACATTGTTAAGTACATTTTACGACAAGAATAAAATTTATTATCAATAACAAATATTACAATAACGGTCAAGTATAACCTCGACATATCAATGAATCTGTTATGTAAGGTAAATAAAACTATTGTGTTCCTTTTTAACTTATGATAAAACGTAGATATAAGCATATAAACGTCTAGACCTTCGTCCAGTCATTTAAATTTAATCTATATTGATATTATAAAGTATAAACTCAAAAAATACTGGAGCGATTGCAAAAATAATCGTCACTTTAAAAAACTACATTAGGTATTACTGAATAACTTAGGCTATATTACTAGATTTTCAATTCCGCGTCCACAAAGTCGCGTGGAAAGACTAGTATTGAATACATTTTTATTTTTGTCACATATTATTACATTTACACAGTCTGACTGATTTTGGAGAGTAATATTTTATTTGAGTTCTAAATTAGTATAATCAAGTGATTAAAACACTGACGTAATCAAAAATATTTGTTGTAAAAACAATTAAAATGCCAATGAGTTTGTTCATCAACTGAATACTCTTTCTAATGTGGTCCGAATAATGAAAGTTAGACATAATTCTTTTCTTAATAGTCAATTTTCAATAACTCTATTATTATAACATTCCATAGATAATCTACATAACAATGTTGATAAATGTAGAGCGATAGAATAACCAACTTCTTTCGTCATTCAAATAATTTGATGAGATATTATAAAATATCCGTACTGTAAATTATCTAATTAATAAGAAGACAAAGCCTTACGTTTGTACGGATTAAGGTATGTGAGTAATAACTACAATCAAAACTTCCAAGAAGGAAGATGTGTAGATGTCTTGTTTTTGATTTTTCAATAAATTTGATATTTTATATTAGTTAAGCGTAATTTCACATTAATAATATCATACTTCTAGCCTCTTTAATCGCACTAATCATTCTTATATTATTAATACGAAAGTTTGGATAGATAGATGGATGTTTGTATCTCCAAATCGGCTTAACGAATTTCAATGAAATTTGACACAGATGTGGAAAACAGTCTGGAAGAACACATAGACTTAGCAAGTTTTTATTTAAATTCCGCGCGGATAATGTCGCGGGCAAAACCTCATCATCACCAGTTCACTATACGTCCCCACTGAGGGGCTCGGAGCCTACCCTAAAGTTAGGGTGACTAGGCCATAGTCAACCACGCTGGCCCACTGCGGGTTGGTTGACTTCACACATATCTTTGAATTTCTTCTCCAATATGTGCAGGTTGCATCACGATGTTTTCCTTCACCGTAAGAACGTCGGGTAAATTATGTACGTATGAAAATTCGAAAAATCGAAAATAAGCAAAACCTAGTCGTTAATAATTTGAATCAATTATGATTGTGACTGTACAGCGTAAAAGATATAGAAATAAAACTTAGATTTATAGAGACATGTGTATTGGTAAAATGTGTACAGAAAAAGACATAGAAAATACGATGACATTGACAATCTGTTCTAATTACAATAATTTGAATTCTTCCTTTTTTCTAACTCGTTAAAACCTCAAAACATGTAAAAACTCGTTGAACAGTGACATATATTGCATGTAGGTCAGGTTTTAAAGAGGAGTGTCTCTTCTGCTTACTCCCGTACTTCCTAGATGTGTTATCATTTCCGAACAGATCAGCTTAAATGAAGCGTCGACCGTCGCTTGCGTCACGGCCGCGCGGTCCGGTGTGCACAATGGCTGTGAAAGTATAATAGAAAGTATTCTGTGGGTCAGGCTTACTCGCAAGTTATATCAGACTGGGATTTACATAACAATTACATTTTACGTGTAACTGGGTCTGTGATAGAATCTCACTAGTCTATGACACGGGGAAGATGCGGTTAATTTCATAATAACTTATGTTTTACGTTACATGTTATATAAATGTTAGGCGCTGATTGTAGATACGACAGTAGACCAGGTTAACAAGTTATTTACATTGAAGACAAGAAGACAGAAAACAGGCGTGAAGTGGAAGCAATTCCGCGTTTCGTCTGATGACTGTGGTGCCGGAGGCCCAATTTTAGTCCCTTTCCCGTTCCACCCTTTTCATATAAGGAAAGGATTGGACGGGAAAGTGGATTTGACGGTGGAGGAGACGTATAAGGGGACATATCCTCTTTATGTGCGTCTCCTCCATCGATTTAGGGTAGGCAACGCATCTGCAATTGCAGATGTCTATGGGCAGCGGTCGCTTTCGGCAGATTTAGGTGGCCGCTTGCTCGTTTGCCACCTTATTGTATAAAAAACATTGTTTATAACAGAGATACATACATGATATGAACATGAAAATTATCTTGTTATCTGGTAGATCGAGAGTTCTATTGTTGACCTTGAATTTGAATTAAATGAAACTGAAATTACAGAGACTCATTGATCATTAAACTCTGGCATATTCTGAGGCGAAACGCAGAAGTCCAAATTCCATCTAAAATCAGGGTTATTACAACTGAAGTTGGTTCTATCATTGTTTAATTTTTATATGAATCTAAAAAGTGACATTTTCTAGAAATAATATTTAATAAAATATTTTTCTTTACCATTCAAAGATTTGAATTATAATCAAAACACCGTTCACAATATTTTATATAACACTTCAACTTTAAAACTGGTTGTTAATAACAAGTTATGATTTAATACTCGTATAATCAAGCATCAAATATTGTTCCTTACACACACCAAAAACCCCAACTTTTTTGTTAGTCGGCGAACGAACGCTCGTCTTATACTCTAACTAAAATTATAACTGCACTGCGTTGTAATTACATGCTTTGCCATTTAAAATGATGTATATATTATCCGAAGAACCGTACAACGCAAGGATAGAAAATACCAAAAATAAACTTAAAAGAATAAAGTAATTTGGATCAAGTTATATTGACTAGATCATCATCATCTTACCCTTGTCCCTACGGAGGATCAGTACAGTGCTGCTCTTCCATACATCTCTATCAGTCATCATATCTGAATTCACTCCCTTAAGCATATCCTATTTCACACAATCCATCCATACTTCCTTCGGTCGTCCTCTACTTTTGTTATTAAAAGCCGCGCGCCTTCGCCAAGCTGCATAAGACATAACAACATTTCTGCCCTCGCTATATAAATTGACTATTGCTGGATTTTTATCATCGTAGCCTTTTAATATAAACATAAAAATGTAAAATACCGAATGGAAGTTAGCAACAATGTTTACAGTGCCCCTTAGCACTTGATAAAATTGATTACTTATGTGTCTTACTCATACTCAAGGCGACAGTATCTAGCGAGTATTGGGTCAAGGCACCTTCCGATATTCTCGAAAGCGTTGTCTCTGATTTGTAAACAGGCTGTTTGGACAATGCCCGCGCTCTGCAATGAATAATGTAGAGTTGTAAAGCAATTGTCTCCATTCAACCACTCATAACGCCTGTAGTGTCCATACACTAAACGTATTAATAAGTTGGCATTCGTGCTATGATAGTTGTTCTAACTTATTACCTGAATAAGAACTGTTTTTATAAAAAAAAACTTCACGTAATAAAGCACAAATCCACTCTCAGGGATATTTTATTTTGGTAATTGAATTTTGTTTTAATTACCATAAATTATTAATATTTCTTTCTTATTTTTGACCCTAACACAACAAAAATAAATGGTAATTTGTAAAGTATTATCTGTACTGACTTACGACGACGACTACATGCGTTATTTTCCTGATTAAAAAATAGTATAATCAACTTAATGGTAATAAATATTATAAAGGTGTCTTACAGTTTAAATTTTCACATAGTAATAATATAATTATAGTTTTTACTGGTTTCTTGAGAACATAATTTTATTTACAAGCTTTAACTTATTGACTTAACAACACATAATAAATACGGTCTGACCTTGGGTTTTTTCGTGTCATTTAAGTTTATGTTTTTCCGTCTTATGTAGGAAAAGATATTTTCATTTTGTTTAATAAGATATTAAAATAATATGTCTTTGGTTTTGAAGTAGTTATTAAAGCATTATGCGACACCCGGGAAGCGAAATCACATATGAAAAAAAAAATCCGAGGCCTCAATGATACATATTTGATCCCGATAGGTTTTGATAAACATTTATCGAGTTTGATTTTAAACCATTATTTGACAAATAAATTAATAAATGCTTTTATTCTATTAACAATGTTAATTAATCTAGCTTCACAGCCAAAGAGTTTCCAATATATAGAGGAATACGAATCTCGATGAATTAAAAGCTTTAGGAAACCAGGACATTATGGTCTACACGGATGGGAGCAAGCTTGAA
>LD700006.1:1573021-1677070 GCA_003118335.3 Papilio memnon | reverse complement strand
GCAAGATAATATTATCCTAGGTACCAAGGTTGCTGCATCAGCAATAGCAGCAGGTGCTACTAGGGCCCCCTCAGGGGTACAAAAAAAAAATATATATAGAGGAGACATGGTTGATACTTCACTTCAAACATTTTCCACATAAGTAATCATTATTAACGACATAATCATGACTAACGCTCTCTATAAATAAATCATCAAAACCACATATCAATATACTAATTGTATTTAAGTTAATTGCCAGTAGGTGTAATTAAATGTTTATATTTTACTTTGTAACAGTGTTCATTTTTCAACAAAAGATGGAGCTTATTATAATTTTGTAAAATGTTTTATTACGTGTCAATATACGGACACGAGATGGCACTCTGCTTGACAACTGATATAGTACC
This sequence comes from Papilio memnon, assembly GCA_003118335.3. NCBI lineage: Eukaryota > Metazoa > Arthropoda > Insecta > Lepidoptera > Papilionidae > Papilio > Papilio memnon. Next base: position 1,676,681 of record LD700006.1, on the reverse strand, counting down.
TTTCAGAGAAAGTACCGGTAAATAAATGTTCACTATACTTACGCCAACAATTTGCACGTAATATTTTTCGTTTGTATGGTTTTAGTAATCAACAATGCCGTACTCTCGAGAGTTTTGTCATATTTTCAAACAAAATAACTGTTCGTATGTTATACAGTAGCAGTGTTATAAAAAACAAACATATCTGATATCTCGTCAGTGCGTGACGCAAGTCGCATTGTTTATCACAACATACCGAATTGTTTGTCCTGGTTAATAGTTGTGTGTATTTTGACGTTTCAAGTGCTAGCTGTTTGTAACTAGCCATGATTTTTTTTCTTGCTATTACGAGTATTTTGCAGTTTTATTGTGAAGAGAAAATAATAATCTTAGCGTCACGGGCGTTGGTAGGAGGGACGTAGGGAGAGCAGATGACCTAGATATACCTAGCTTAAAACATGATTTGGCGACGCCCATGTATAGGTTTCTGCCTAATCCAAGTGTTAAACATGTTTTATTTGTAGACGACGAATGTGTTTTAGATTATATTGCCTATATTTCGTTCGATACGTAGCTATGTAAAGTAGTTGTTGATCCGCTTCCGAAATTTCATTATTTCCCGACAGAGGGCGTTTGCTTTTGTACTAACACGTACCTATGTTTGAACGTTTGCAACACCGACATAATATTGACGAAAAGTAACTTTGCCGCTAAGACGTTAAAGCGGGCTCTACCACTGTTAAATAATATTGAAGTATGTAAAATATACAATCTCTACTATTGAAGCGAAAGTAACTATCAAAGATAAGGATTTTCATTAGTGGTCGTTGACCTCACAATATAAAAAAAAGTGTGAGTTTAAAACTTCACCAGTCGAAATAAATTGGTCGTTAATAAAAACTGGGCGCTATTTAAATTTAAATTAATAAGATAAAAATTTTAAGCGATAAAGGTTTTTAAGAACAAAAAATTTTTGTATAACACGAAAAATACAGAAATAAAATAAGGACCTCACAGCACTTTCCTCTGAGTTAATGATATGGTTACATAAGGCTTTTATTTTTAAGATTTACTTGTGACGATATATGAAACGAATCATTAATACATTACATCTGAGTTCGAGGGTCCATAATAAATAAACAAGCATGATTTTAAATTACAATTCCAAGTCCCCGGTACAATCGATCGGAATTAGGTTATGCGCGTGCGCAGTAACAGCTCGTTATAATTTGATAAACATGTCGTCTTAATGAAATAAAATGTAAATTGATCCTTTTTTAGGTGTACCTGCGGGTAAAAATACCGGTTGTATCGGAATTTGTTAACTAAACTACCGTTTTTAATGTACATAACGGTGTTTTACAAAATCGTTTTATTTTGTAGTGGCGTGTTTATGATTGATTAATGATCTTTTACCAAGAATAAGTATTTTGCGTATAATATTACATATGCGTATAATATATCTTATAAAAATTACCGTAAAGGGGTAGGTGTGTTAATTATAATGTCATATTATTACATTTGGTAAAGTTATAATAGTTACTAAAGAGATGGATGAATTGCGTGAAAGGTGACATGATCAAGAAGGGAGTGATGACTGAGAGGACGTATGATAGAGTTATGTGGAGGACAAAAACCTGTTGCGCCGACACTACGGGGGTAGGATAAAAAGGATGATGATGATGATGAAAATTAGTTACCGTGCTGTAGATTTAATGTTACTGTAACAATTTTAGAAGAGGATAATATATTTTGCTAAAATTTCATCTCGTCTTATTATTATTATAAATGCGAGAGTTTAGATGGATAGATGGATGCATGTTTCTTAGAGTTTGTAGCCTAAACTGCTGAACGGATCTCGATGAAATTCGGCATAGATGTAGAGGATAGTCTGGAAGAACAAATAGGCTACTTGCTTTTGTTTTTTTTTCAATTCACGCGGTCGGAGTTGCGGGCGAAAGCTAGTTAAACAAATGGTTGAAAACTGGCATTTCGTTAGAAAATACTGGAGCAGATCTACCCTTAATAAATAAACTAATAAAAATCAACTGAGAAATAAAAAATAACCCCGTTTCTAAATTCACTCTACATATTGAATATTTCGTAATAAAACGGTTCGTAAAAATTACTGTACTCGTATTACTTATGTAATTATAGTTCAGTACTTTTTGATGAAAAATACCTCTCTCATTTAAATTTACCGAATAGTCTTTTTAAAGAACCGGATCACAAAATTACGCTCCCGATTCCGCCTACGGGCAAAGCGTCAATCATGCTATACAATTACTGCACGAATCTCACCGCAGAATCAAGTGTTCGGAACATTTTAAAATCGAATAACATTACATGCAACGAGATGATACATCTTTTGTACTGGCGCGTACTTTCTTAGTTAAATCATCACACTATCATAAAGATCGCTACAAACGCTCAATTCTAGCTGACAATTTAACTGTGCGTGTGTAAGTAAAACTTTGACTGTTAAACTGTACAGTTAAAGTTATTAAATAATCTTCAGTTTAAAACTAATTATTATTAATAAAAAAATTGAGGATTATACGTTTTTTTGCGGTTCATCATCATTTGCCCCTCCTTATCCTACTCCCGTAGGGTCGGCGCACCGGGTTTTCGTCCTCCAAATAACTCTGTCATCCGTCAAATGTCCGTCGTTTTTTTGCGGTTATTGGATCAATTTTATTGGCATCAAAGGTTTATACCGAATTTCAGCATAATTGCCAAAGGAAAAAAAATAGGGCTACTAAGGTCAATAAAACGGTCAGTAGAAAAGTATTAACTTAGTTTGACGCTGATGTTTAAATAAATTTATTTATTTACTAGCTGTTGCCCGCGTGGAATTAAAAAATAGCTTATGTTACGCACAGCTAAATTACCTTTCTAACGGTGAAAGAATTTTTAAAACCGGCCCAGTAGTTTTTGAGTTATTTCAATACATACAAAAATACAAATCTTTCTTCTTTATAATAATAGTATAAATTTAATACTTTTTGTACAAATATTACAATAAGTATACTAAAATTGAGCTACTACAAGATTGTTATACCTGTTGTAAAACGTAGAAAGTAAATTTTGAAGCTTTGGGACAGTCTACAAATCGAATAAATCACGATGTTTATTTTGTTCTTAGCATAAACTAACAGAAAGTGTGTGTTTGTCTAGTAATTTAGCTCTTTCGATAGTAAATTTTAAATGTTAAATAAATATTTTCTATGCTTTCAAATTAATTTATGTAAATTATTCGCGGTGAAATGTCTTTATAAACACATCGCACTCTATTAAAACTCACAAATAAATTGTTGTATCTTTTGTCCTGTTTCGGATCATCGGACTATGACGTTGTAATGCAGAAGCGGGGGTAGTCATTTGTTAAAAGAATGAGTCATATTCAATGCAAGTTGTACTTCACGTGATAACTGTCGGCGCGATCATGGGACGCTTTATGTCAAGGCTTGATCCGGTCATAAGGAAGCCACGTTGATCGGATCTTTGTAAAGCTCTACGCATTGTCAAGTTTTTATGGATATTATATTAAAGAAAATTAAATAAGTATAGCGGACAAACAAACAAGTGAATTATGTTGCCAAAGACCAAGTGTTTGTTTGCCGGGCTTTATACATTGTTTATTAATAGCAAATGTTAATTTTAAAAATTCCGAATCTCAACATAATCTTGACGATTGAATGAATCGTTTATTTCAATCTCATCAAGCAACGTGTGACAAAACGCATTTTGACATTACAAGAGGTCTTTCGTTTCAAAAACGATCCGTATTCGATAGCGATATGGTTTATAATTCAACATTGAAACTTTTAATTTAAACCTGAATGAACGCAATCACGTAATCGAAATTAAAATAAATATTTGACGTATAGTATTGATGCCAATTGACCCAGTGATATTAAGTTTACGACACTAACATCCGCTGACATACTGCTAGGAAGACATTTAAGTTGCGTAATGAACTGACCATTTGATAGACTCTTGGTCAAATTAATTATGCGCTATTAAATAGATACTTCATAAAGCAACGAGGCAGGGCTGATACTAGAAGTTACCTTGACAGCGGTATGATATGATTTCGAAATATAAAACTCTACGCATCACTGTCAGTCACACATATTTTTTGAATTTCTTCGCCGATATGTGCAGATGGCATCACGATGTTTTCATTCACCTTAAGAGCGTCGGGTAAATTATATACATATGGAAATCGAAATCACATTGGTACATGGCGGCCTTCGAACTCAGGACCTGTGGATTACAAGTCAAGTGCGCAAACCTTTAAAAAATTACTTACTAACGTACTTTAAAAAAAATCGCACAAGAATATTGATGATTTCAGCACGAAAACACATACGATAAGTGATTCAAATTGTCGCAATTTGGCCAAAGTGGTGTAAATACATTAGACTTACTAGTTATGTGCTTTGTGCTAGTCACGACTGTGACAATCTAATTGACAAAATGCATACGCAAAAGTCGGCTGACAATATGTTAATTTTGTACGGTACTCTATTGCTGTACGTATTTATTTATGTATATTACATATGTATTATTTTACAGTAATATACATCTTCAAATAATATTCTGGGAAAGTAATAGCGTAATGTTTTTATGACTTCATTGTGTTAATAGCATGTAGATGTATTTATACATCTAAATATGCTAACGATGAACAAAATACCGCGACACCAAGAAATACCATTTAAAAATTTAAACATACAAAAAGTAGGTACATAAAAGAGGATATCTGCGACGAAGCAGTCAATCACACAATACGTGTGCCCGTAAATAAGTGATGGCGGTTACGAGAAATGGCTTGCAATTCGCCGCCTCCACTTGAGTAACCTCATCCGAGCAATAAATTCTTGCGAATAATTGTGTTCAATTAAATTACACTTTATTTCTTCCCGGCAACATGTAGGCAGACTTGGCCGTAATTTGCTCGTACAGATGCCTTTTACACTGTAGTATATACATGTACAGAAACAAAGATAGAATTTTGTGTTGTAAATTCTACATCAGTGGCTTAAGCGTCTGACTTGTAATCTACAGGTTTTTTGTTTGCATCCCGCCGTGTACCAATGTTTTCGATTTCCAAATTTTATATGTACATAATTTACCCGACGTTTTTACGGTGAAGGAATACACCGTGATGCAATCTGCACATATCTGCGAAGAAATTCAAAGATATGTGTAAAGTCAACCAAACTGCAGTGGGCTAGAGTGGTTGACTATGGCCTAGTCATCTCTAACTTAGGGTAGGCTCCGAACCTCAGTTGGGACATATAGTGCTGATGATGATGATGAAATTCTACGTAGTAGAATATTATCTAACTTTTCAATCGTCTTGTCTTCTTGTTGATACAGTAAAATAATCTAGGCGTATTTAATCTTAAAATACAAGAAAATCACAGGTTATTGTAAATTTGAGGGGCCGTGATATTTCACATTGTTCCTAAAGTTAAGCAAACCTACGTAACTAATTTCTCTTCCGGATAACATACATAGAACACATGCAAAAAGCATATTTAACTAACCGATCGACTTTACGATCTTGCCCTTAAGATATGCTGAAAATTGTTTGCTATATTACTATTACAACTAAACTTTGAACTATCACAGGACGAGTATAATAGCAAATACGTCTCAGACCACTTAATAAATTATTTTTTAAACTAGGCATACTGATTGAACTGAAGTAATTTGCTTTTGTACCCCTCGATTAACATTTGCGTGCGTTAACAATGAACTGTCACATTATAATATGCTTTTTATTTCCGTTCTATATTCAAAACACTGAAACATAATATAAACATGGAACAGAAAATGTAATATATTTCTGGTGAGCATCGCAGATTTTTTTTGTACAATAAGGTGGCGAACGAGCAAGCGGCCACCTAAATCCGCCGAAATGGTGAAGCGACGGCTGCCTATAGACATCCGCAATTGCAGACGTTGCCTGCCCTTAATCGACGGAGGAGGAGACGCACTTGAAGAGGATATTTCCCCTTCCTATGCGTCTCCTCCATCATCAAATCCACTTTCCCATCCAATCCTTTCCTTATAAGAAAAGGGTGGAACGGGAAAGGGACTAAAATTGGGCCTCCGGCACCACAGTCATAAGACGAAACGCGGAATTGCTTCCGCATCACGCCTGTCTTCTGTGTGGTCGTGGTATTGCACCGGGTGAGCCGACCCATTCGTGCGAAGATTTCAGATTCTTAATTTGTAATTTTTCTACATATTTCAATTAAAATTTCGCTAAAGCAATACGAGTATATTACGAATAAAATTTTACATTAAAAATATTTTCCAGTTAAATAACCATAATAAGCATATAACTATCACAGAATCCTAAAATGTGTTTACCTGACTTATTTTGACACGCTTAACGACTTACTATTTTCTCCTATAAATATGTAGAGAAATACTGGTTGGATTGGCTATTTTTCAACCAGTATTTCGCTCCTTTTATAATACTTCAAAATACTTAGTTACATTTAGGACTAAACTTTCAAACGAAAATATTATATGCAATTGCATTTTTCATTAAAGCCTCCTGTGGTATTATCTGTTACATAAAACATTTGTTGTTTTTTAGTCTTTTGTATTTTTTATCTGTGATAAACTTTTATATTCCGTGTTAGTATTCAGAATGTTCTTCGTTCACCTCTGATGACATATTCATTAATCTACTCACTCTTACGTCAGGACTTTCACTGTTGCCAGCGTTCTGCGAATTTTGTATAATTGCATACTTCACCGCTAACTTGTTTTAGAGAATTCAGTATGTCGGTCACGGAGTTAGCTGTGGAGAGTTCTATAAATTATGCACGCAGCGGGATTGCTCTCCAGTGTCTTGTTTATCAGTTGGTTTATACGAAAAACTACCTTGACTTTGTGAACAGATATAGCGTTTTGGTTCTAGTTTTTTTTAAACGATGTTTCTATTATGAAATGAAGGACGTTGCAAACAATGGTAAATAATGCTATAATGTTTACACGAACTTTTAACACGAACGATTTGCGTTTATAATTGTGTTTTTTTATGTATAGATTTGAATTGTGGCTAACATTAGAATTTTATTTCGTGATATGCTTGTTGCTTTCGTTGTTTTATATAAATTTCTTTTTCATGTAGTTTTAATTTCGTAATCTACATTATAATAAGTCGTAGAGTAAGATGAATAGAAAACAATTTTTTTACCCTATTTTAGTTTGTCCAATGAGGACATAATTGTTAGAAATAGATAGGTTAGGTAGGTTATTGAAGCGACGGAACCAATCACGGCATGTTGTTTCGCTTAGAGCAGCGTTTCCGTACACTTCTTGAAGCTCTCGATGCGCTTGAGCTGCCGTTTTTTTCGAATGAAAAAAGAAAATCAACACTTCCCGCAAATGACGATTGTTTGGCACGAAATTCGACATTTTTACTTGACCAGAAGTATATAATGCGAAAACAAAATCACTCATGTGTCGCAACGGTTTGTTTACCATATGTCTAAGCTTGGTTCATGACGTTTTGGATATGTCAAAATCGACCAGCTCTTACTGCTAGAGCCATCTACTGACAAACAGCGAGAACTTAGTTGCGCACCTAATTTTTAACATATTCTTTTGTTAGTTTTTATGGCTAGTGGCAACTTAACACCAGGTAAACCTGCTCGTGTGCCGGCTTATTGATATAAAAATACATTTAAGATATTTAAATATTCTAACACGTGCCTTTTGATAATAAAATTGAACAGACGTACAAAAACGAGTTTAACGGAATAATTAAATCAGTTATTGACCGAAAGGTTAAGAATAAAGAGGACACAGATAAGAGAAAGATTAAAATTGGACGATTTCCTGGTCGATTTCTAGTCGATAGATATAAAAACATCATTAAAATGAAGTGGCTATTATCGCGTGATTAGAAACATGTTAAGTAACTGTAAAATGTAATCAAAACAAACTTGTTAGATGCAAAAATGGGACGTTAATTATGTGTTCTTGTCAATTGTGTATTATTTGGTTACAAAAAATAAAAACACGTCGATAAAAAGAAATCTATGGTGTATTCAAAACCAAGTCCCATAAATGTAAGATTTTTTTTATTTATTACATCTTACAAATTGGTTCAGATTGTCAACGATATTATCTACTAATGCCATCTATTGTTTCATTTAACAAAGTATTAAATCAATTCTTAATTATATGAACACTAGCTTTCGCCCGCTACTCCGTCCGCGTGGAATTAAAAAAAAAAAACAAAATGAATAGCCTATGGTTCTTCCAGAGTATCCTCTACATCTATACCAAATTTCATCGAAATCCGTTCAATCGTTTAGGCTACAAGCTCTAACAAACATCCATCCATCCATCTAAACTTTCGCATTTATACTCGTAATATTAGTATGTCTAACTGTAACTAGAGACTTAATTATTAAGTTAACGATTTATGTTTCGATCTAATTAGTTGAAATATTAAAAATAGTGTTACCAAGATGTAAAACATCACCTTTTAGTTGTCTATGTTCTTTCTAAATGTTTACATAATATTTACTACTTTTAGCATGATACATAACGACCTACTGAACCAAATCAAATTCGAACCAAAAACTTGAACCGATACTCATTAATATACATACATATGCGTTACAGAACCTGCCAACATGTTCTACTCAGGCAATGATGAAACAAAAAATGACATAATTTTGTCTAGTATTTCTTTGGAATTCATTTAACTCTACTAAAACTAGTATTTGTTACGAAATTATACCTTACTAAAGATATTAAAACGCTAAGCAATTTCAACTGTAGGTAAACGATTTTTAACAAACATCTCACATTCATTCTAGAGGGTTTCTGTTCTGTTTTCTTGAAAAACATAGGTTGCATAATTTTAATATGTTTTAAAGTTACTGTACACAAACAGTGAGCAATATTAAAGAAAACTAACTATTTATTTGTTTTGTTTATCGTTGTCGGGAAATAACGTGTCAATGTCAAGATTTATCAGCTGTACGTCGTAAATCAAATAGAGCTTGAACAGCCTCTATAGTGATCGTAATTATTGAGGAAAATAAGCACAATAATATTTTTAATAACAGCGCCATCTCACGGACATTACCCCTATCCTGCTATAACCATCTGTCGATTGAATTTCCACTTTGTGTAACTGGCACAATACTACATTTATTTACATCTGTTTTCTCTATTAGCCGACAATCCTGGATTTACTAGCAACTAGTATACCATATATAATTTTTGATTGAGTGGACGTTGCGAGGGGCATGCATCCCACCCTAGATCTAGACTACATGATCGGCTGGCGACGCCCATATTTGTATTTGTTTGAACAAACAAATAGACTTCCATTTGAAAAATAAGACAAATAAGTGGTTTATTTGTCTTATTTTTTAGTATTATTGTAATGTCTAAAATGAATATTATTACCATTATTAAAATTAATGTAAAAATTAACACAAAGACAGAAATGATAAGTATATCAAAGCCTAGTAAAACAAAAAAATAAAAAAACTCCGCACATATAAGTATATCTCAAAGCCTAATATACGGCACGCAAAGTAAGAAACAAAAACATATGGATACTTGGCAAATAAAGACATTCGTACATCGGTCGAGGAGGTCGTAATATAATCGAATATCGCTTTGTATGTGTTACATAAATACCTTTAGTGCAACATAGTTGGGTATCTCAAGAGCCAAAAGGCCATTAAATCAACAATCATGTCTGACCTACCCCATTGCTCAATATAAGCGACGCACGCTCTCTCATTTCCATTGCTAATTCACGAATATCCACTACTATTGTCATTTATAGATAGGAATTCGAATAATAAATGCATAATTTGTGGGCATTATACTTTCTTACTATCAATTATAAAGAACTTGAGTCGTGTGGTAAAGTTTTTTAACACATAAATTTACCTAAAATTCTAGAACCACAGAGATAAAAAGATATTCCAGCTACAATAGAGCAATAGAAATTGTCATTGATGTCAGTCTAGCAAGATTTATACAATTTATTTTATAGAAATTTATTTTTGTAGAAACAAGCTTTCGCCAGCGACTTCATCGGCGCGGAAATTAAAAAAACCTTTTAAGTAGCTTATGTTCTCCCAAACTATGTTCTACATCTATGCCACATTCATCCCTCCATCCATCTAAACTTTCCCATTCATGATATTACTACGTTTATAGACATAAGAAATAAACAAAAATAAAATAACAAGGTCATTCTCGTAAGTAACGAATTCAGAACGCAGGAGATTAATTAAGAAAAAAAAACGAGGTGATATTTTATTAAAAAAAAAGAAAACTTTGTCGTTATATTATGGTTTTAAAGAATTGAGTTTAAACTCCTCTTATTCAAGGATTACGAATTGAAATAACTATGACGGAAGCAATGGTAATGTTTCGAGTTTTGTTCGAGATGGTAGGTATTGTAGTGCGCGGGCGCATATCGCGAATGGTAAGCGGATTAACGGTATGTTCTTTGAATTACTGTCATGATTGTCTTTTTATAGAAACATAACAAGCAACATTCTTGGTCGTTGGTATTTTGTTTTGTCTATTTTCTTATGGTTGGCAGTGTTCATCTTTAAACATTTATTTTTGGAAGCTAAATACCGAAACGTTATACTTGAAATAGGAATAAAATATTTAATAACTCATTTATGAGAATCGTTATGTTAACTTTTTAAAACTATAAATGATAGCCGTGTTGTCTTAAACACATATTTTAAACAAATAATACAATGAACAATTCTATAACAATGTGAATTGTGTTTACATTGATTGTAATATGTACTGATCGAGAAATTACAGATACGATAAAGGCTGTACGCAATTATCACTTCTATTTTAAAGACGGTACAAGCCACAATCGCATACAATAATCATATTCAAAAGGTAGGTATTGTTTTGTTTTTACTGAGTACAGGTGAAATTTACTACCTATTTGGTAATCGTTCGAGACGTGTATTGACTTCTTACAATTCGTGAATACCATTCCTTGTAAACGTATTACGAGATTTCTTTATTCCCTGAACTCTTCTTTCCCAGAAATTAATGATTACTTTCTTCACGTTCAAATGAAGAACTGTTATCAATTTTTGGGACCTTTTACAATGTTAATGGAGCGTTAACCCTAAAGTAGTAACTTTCCTATAGCATATACGCAGTTGGGTATCATCTTGCCTTGACTGTGGTCGACAGTACAGTGCTCAGGCCTTCTATTGTCACAGATATAAAAGTTATATATAGATGCGGCAATACATTTTTTTTAAATGAAGTTTATGTTACAATTTATGTTATTGAACTTACTGCTGCTAATTATAAGAGACCTTACCCTTTTACAAACCAATAAAAAGCATAGGATAAAACGCATAATCATGTAAGAAAAAGCAAACACCCCACGCGGTGTTTCTTTAAGTTTCTCTAACCTCTAAATAGGTTTAGTATCGATAACGTAACAGATGCGACTTACAAAAGTGCTTAACCATTTTAGAGTGTTATGTAACTGAGTAGCGTGATCAAGTCACCTTTTTGAACATAAATAATAACTACATTTTTCGAAAGCCAGATCTAGTTTTAGTAGAGCAATGTTTTGCGCCTTTTACAAGTCGATAGGAAAATGACAAGCAATCGTTCACTTCCTCACAGCTATCCTAGGTCAATCTGGTTACACGGTGCGCAAGGAGTGACGCGGAAAACATTTAATGATACAGCTCGTGTTGTGTTTCAATGGACATATACATATGCATAATACTTATTGCGATGTACCACATATATAAATTCTACAAATACATCTTTAAGTAACATCTAAAATGCTAATAATGTGAATTTTATAGAAATACACGCACATGCGATCTTCTAACAGTGGTAGAGCCCGCTCTAACATCTTCTCGGGAATGGGTCGGCTCACCCGGTGCAATACCACGACCACACAGAAGGCAGGCTTGAAGTGGAAGTAATCTGCGTTTCGTCTGATGAGTGTGCGTGCCGGAGGCCTAATTATAGTCCTCTTTCACTTCCCACCCTTTTCTTATAAGGAAAGGATGGGAAGTGTCCTTATAAGAAAAGGGTGGGAAGAGCAGGGGATTGGTGTGAAGAGAGGACGCATAGGTAGAGGAAATATGCTCTTTCTGTGCGTCTCCTCCTATCGATTTAAGGTAGGCAACACATATGCAAATGCGAATGTCTGGGCAGCGGTCGCTTGCTCGTGTGTCGTATTTCACCTTATATTATAAAAAAAGGACTCCTGAAATATTGTGTTTACATTACACTTGCGGACGAAGATGTTGTAGTTTAATTACATTAATTACATTTATATTAGTATCATATTGCTTTAATTATTTTTCTCTTTAAATCAATATAAGTACGTTTGAATTTTCGTATATTTATGAGCGCATATTAACGTGAAATAAGCCACTGACACGTTTGACTCCAGTTCTATAAGAAACAGGTATAGAGCGTTGACAATGACTAATTACTATGTTAACGTTTATCGTTCGAAAATATCCTTGAGCTATGACATTAAGGATTGGGCCGGCCGGTGCGAGATTATTACATTTTATTATTATTTCCATGTATAGTGCGACAATCTTGGCCCGATGGGAGACGCTGGTATCGCGGTTTGTTCTCACTGAAAACATGTAAAGTATACCTAGATCTAGAAAACACAACACTAGACAAGACAAAACTATTGATAAAAGAGGCGCTAATGAGCTATTGTGATTTATGGCCCATTTACACGATGCAAGTTTCTTACTCATTGCATACAGTTAAATTGAAGCAATAATTTTGTATAGTCTAAAAGTTGCTTAGTTTCACTTATACCGGGTCAGATAAGTTTGTCGTTCTATAACTTGGTTATGTGAACAATATTCAATGTTCCGGCTACATGTTTATTACGTGTGATAATCGACACATTACGTATAATGATAGCAATAAAATTACTACCTCAAGATAACCGCAAAATATGTTATAGTAATACAATTTCATTACATTAATACATGATTACGTATTTACATTTGGCTTTATGGTAAGACTAGCTGTTCCCGTGCGGCTTCATCCGCATAAAATTATAAACACTTTATTTTATTGTTTACATATATCAAAATTCAAATGCACGAATGACAACAACGGCCTTTGACATTGGATTCAAATTACCATGGCAATTTTGCTTCCTTGATGTTGGCAGTTTGTAGTTTATGGTCCCTTTCCCATATTTTTCCAATTTAATTACCCCCTAAAAATAGCGTGAAAATATATAGCCTAAAACGTGTCGTAAGTGTAGGGTTTTTTTTATTAAAGAAAGAATTATTAAAAAATATGCTGTGATTGCTGACATCCTACGCCACAAAGTATGTTTACGCTTTATTATATTAGTATAGATATAGATAATGGTATTAAATTTGTTTTACTTACAGAATAAAAAATAAATTCCTTCAAAATTAAAAAATCAATTGAATATTTGATTCGTGCAACGGATGTTGTTGCTGGCGTCTAACACTATCAAAGTTGTAGAGGCGTTGTTAAGAAAATGTAAGGAGCAGTATTCACTTACCGAATGTATGTATGTGTATATAATGAAAGTGAAAGTGATCGATAACCTTTACTATCTTCAAATATGGAGTATCACTAATTGATCCCAATAAATCATGAATAAAACATCGATGTTAGTAGCTCTCATTCCATGTATGGCGTAGACTGTAACCCGTTCTGTTCAATTCCAGCGCATTCACAATAATGCTGGGTTTCATCGCCTTATAAAGGGATTAACACGACCTACTTTAAGAGAAATATTGCAATAAAATACGTATATGTTCACATTAATATGCATTAAAAAGAAGTTTTATGTAGGGTTTTTATTGGTGCATATTAAAAGTAAACTACTTACCTTATAAATTGGGTGAGTTATCAAAAAATCCTTGCAAGTAAAATGGTTCAATGATAAAATTAAATGTGAGATAATATGACTACCAATCTTGTAGTTCAAATATATACTAGACTAGCTGTTCCCATGCGACTTCATCCGCGTGAAATCATAAAAACTTTATTTCATTGTTTACCTACAGTTGTCAAATTATCATTGCAAATGTCAAAATGACATGACATGATGACAAACCATGGCAATATTGCTTCCTTGATGTTGGCAGCAACTTATTGTCTCTTTCCCACATTAGGATTTTTATCCAAAATATTTACCGCTTAAGTTTAATGGTGTGAAAATATATAGCCTAAAGCGTGGCGTAAGTGTAGGGTTTTTTGTTAAAAAAATAATTATTCAAAAATATGCTGTAATTGCTGACATCTTAGGCAACAAAGAAGTGTGTGTTTACGCTTTATTATATTACTATAGATAAAAGCCGTGCTTTGGGAGGATTCGAGATGCTTTCTTGTCATAATTTTAATTAACGTATGGCATTTTGTCTTATTAACACAAAAAGAGAGTGAATAACCTATGAGTTTGTTATGCGAGAATAATGTTGGAGGTTAACGACTGGTATTGTTAAATAAAACGAAATTATCGATCCTAGAATGCTTAAAAGTTTTATAAAAAGAATAATAATAATCAATAATATACAACTTAAATTAACTACACGATGAATGTATTGTATTTTAAGTTGTCAAAATATTAATTCAGTAGCCTAAATAATGATAGTAACAAAAAGGCTATTAGATTTACAACTATATGTACAGTACTGTAAGTACTGTACAATTATATGTACAGTTAACTAACAGAACATCTTTGTATAGTTTTTGTAATTAAAAAAAGTAACGACAAAACTAAGTACCGAGTAATACAGTTTCAAATTATTTTCTTACCAATTAATAAAAATTGACTCTTTAACTCCACGTAAACGGTTACTAGAGTGCAGGAACTGAGGATAATTTAATTGGACCAGCGGAAAGTATCTACCGGTAGTCAAGTGTTATGGCGTCCTAAGTGCTCGCGCTCGTACATATTATACATAGCGTAGCGCAAGGCTGTTAAGTGGGGCCATGAAAATAGCGTTTTAGTATTTTTTAATATAGAATAACTGTATTTTATTGTCTGTAATTATAGCATTTATGTTTAGTACTACAAAGTAAAATTTATTAAATACTATCTTTTGTCTGCTATTTCGTCCGCGCAGAATTAAAAAATAAATCTTACATTAAAATAGTCTACGTTACTCAGGGAAAATGTAGCTTTCTAACAAAAAAAGTTAGACATCGGTCCCGCAGTTTTTGACTTACCTCTTTATAATATTAGTGTAGATAATTGGTTTCAGCAAAAATAAATTAGTTTTGAATTTTTGACTAATGTCACGAGCGTCACAAAATATGTTCTTTGAAAATGTTTTATGTTCTTATCTGCAATGGTTAAAATAATTAAACTAGAAACTAAAATTGACGATAAAGGCAATAATTGTAAAAATTGTATAAGAAATTTTAAATGATTCGATTCGTTGAATAACAACGTGAACTTCCTACAAGAGATAATACAATTGTGACATAAGTTTGATAGCCTTTCCTTATTTGAATTACGTCTCATAAGTAGACACATCTATTCAACTTATATATAAACTACGTATGAACGTTGAACAATGTTAAATTATACAGATATCGCGAAAAAACAAAATGATTAATTGATATAATTGTTCCGGAATAACAATAGCTAACATAATAGAAGAAAATATTGCAAAAAGTGTTTTCGTTTCATCTTATTACGGTGTCGAGAAATTTCCATTTTCTTCATACTTTAATATTTATCCCTTTTCCTTCAACATTGATAATGAGTAATGGTGTTCGCATAAATTTTAAACTTCTTGCTAGATTGCCATTTACTACACATAAAACTTGGCATAAAAGAATGACCTAAGTTGTCTTAGTATTATACTTTCCAAGGTCACGAAATCGTTATTGTAAAAAAATGTTAACGGACTGCACGCTACTTTCGTGGCCACCATATTTTTTTGTTTAAATGTCAAAAGGACGTAAGTACGCCACAATACAAGCGTGGTAATGAACTCTTGAGTTTGTAAGCGACCACATCTTAACGTGTTATTAATATTTTACCAAGCAATTTTAGCAACGGTAATTAAAAATAATTACATCTCTATTATAATATATAACTATGAATATGTCCCTCTAGTGCCAGAGATTGTTTTTAATATTAACAATACTTAACATCTACCTCTACTAACCTTAGACTTTAGATTATCTATATCAGGACACCTTATCACAAACATTCGTGAGAACGTTTTCGTGATTTTAGCGAAAAAAATATATTAGGTTTGTGCAGCGCCACTGCCGGGCGTAACGTACACTGTATGCACTTGCAGTTAATATTATTTTATTTGATAAACCAATAATTATATTTTATTTGTGGGCATACGTACTAGTATATTCATATGAGTATACCACCACCAATGTTACTTTGATTAAAGTCTTTGTAGAGGTAAAATCCTACTAGAAAGAGATGGATATAGATTCTTATCGGCATCAGCATTATGCATTCATGTAACGGAAACTACAACCACAACAATTCATGCAAAAGAATAAAAAGAAAAAATCTGTAAAAACAACAGCTTGTTCGTACAATACTCAGATGGAAGATGCATACGGCTATGCATTCTAAAGTCTTCAGATAATTTAAAATATTATTTCATATCTTGATGAGAACTTGATTGGTTCTTATTGTTATTATTGTATCCTCATATTATCCTATCATTTAGTGTTCACGATCATCTAAATGTCATTGAAAACTTAATAAAACGAAGTGTTTGCAAATTCTGAATTTACCAAACTTAAATCGTCAGTAGTGTAAAATAGTTATAAAACCCAACGTGACTCACGACTTAAAGCAACGTTAATGGACAATATAAATATAATACCCCATATTGGAGATAAATCCTGATCATTTCATTTGAATGTAGATACTAAATGTACTTTAAAGTGTTAATGTAACAATATGTTATCTTTAAGAGCAAACTCAACAGAGACACGAACAATAAACTATCACCGTTTTCTACATTATCGTCATCAGCTGTTATCACTTCTGCATCACATCCAGCGAAATTATTTTATGATGGAGTGGTAACAAAATATTTCATTTTTCAACTTGCCCTTGTCGGTACAATATGTTCTGGACCAAACATCTCTGTCAGCCGTCATATCTAATTTTGCTCCCTTCTTAAGCATATCCTCTTTCACACAATCCATCCATACTTTCTTCTGTCTTCCCCTACTTTGACAAAATATCTTATCATTAGCGTAATTCTACAATCGTATTTTGTTTAATTTTGTCTTAATTCTTTAATTTTGTTTCTTACGAATTGTTTCAGGTACATCCAAAAAAAATTAGAGTAATCAAAGAGCTCCACACTTCGTAAGTTTTTCTGTCAGCATATAATTAATATTATTTGATAACTATAAATATATCTATTTCTATATACTTAAGAATTGTTTTTCAAAGTATGTTATTTGATATTAAAAAAATATTTGTAATTGGCAAAATAAAAACAAATTATTGCCAATGCAGGCTTGTAGGTGTTAGAACATTATGGATTTACTTTCAACATGTGCAGGAGGGTAGTTTTAGTTCTCATCACCTTTCCACACTTTTCTTATAAGAAAAGGGCTTATAAGAAAAGGGGAAGCTGATTTGAGGGGAACGTATAGAAAAGGGAAATATCCTCTTTCTATCTGCATCTGCAATTGCGAATGTATGTGGGCAGCGTTAGCTTCGTTATTTCGGCGAATTCTGGTGACTGTACGTTTGCCACCTTATAATATAACGATGAAAAATGCAGCAACATTAATAATACGAATACGTTTTAGTAATTCAAAACGTTTATATCCAGCGAGACGGACGTTGTGTTACGCTTCAGTGATATTAGCTCCCGACTCATTGCGTTGTATAAGCAACCGCATTGACTGAAATTACAGTTCTTAGGATCACATTATCCTAATGTTTTTATTATGGCAATAATTTATTTCACCAAAACAAACGTCAACACCGTAGATATGTCGCGATGTTTTCTTGTGTTTTTGGTTTAATTTGTAAGAATTAGATAAAAGATTTTAAATAACAACTATCCGGGTTTATAAATATTGTATTTTCACTAATTGTAAATTTTAACGTGTTGTTTGATGTTAATATTAACGAAATTCTATCTTTTTGCACATAAAAGTTGTTACTCTACATAGTAGAGTGTTTTAAACATGTACAGTCTACAATCTACGTGTTTAAAACAGTAATCTTACTACCTACTTATATTATAAATACGAAAGTTTGGATGGATGGATGTTTGTTAGAGTTTGTAGTCTAAACAGATTAACGGATCTTGATGAAATTTTGCAGAGATGTAGAGCATAGTCTGGAAGATGACATAAGCTACAATTTTTTTTTTAATTCCGCATGGACGGAGTCGCTGGCGAAAGCTAGTGGATGAATAATATTAAGTGTATTTCTCTGTCTATCTAGTTCGAAAAAATCAAAAATTACGGAATAAATTTTAATTCGTACAATTACAAAAAGCATTCTATGTCTGTATAGTTCATTGACCTTTTTGTGAATTGGTAAAAAATTAGAAAGAATATGGACGATTGAGAGATTATTACAAAAATGTTTTAATGGCGTATGTTTTGCTAGAAATGCGATCGGAGTTGTAAAATAATTAATACAAGGTACAGAATAATGTACACACTAAATATAAGAATTACTCATGTGGTAGAGATTATGCAGATTTTTTGTATGCGACAGTCACATGTTACGCTAATTTGAAGATTTTCCACACATTGAAGGCGACAAACAATAGATATGCTTTGCTTTGTTTTGTTTAACCAGGATGTGTTTTTCATATGTTGACAGTTTTTAATAATTTACACATGAGTTTGAAATCGTGACTGAAGTAAAAATTAGTCTAACAATTCACGTTCGAATCAATTTGCCAATTTTAGTCGTGAATTTGTCATTTGAGCGATTTCCGTTTCTTTTATTAATTTCGAATATTTTTACATAATGTGATATTTTCAGCAATTTTATATGCTATTATATGTATTCAATTAGTTGCAAGATATTTAATAAATAAACATTTAATGGTATTATAATTTTTAGTATAATTCTTACAAGTGTATTATACAGACAGTTGTATCATTGCTGTTAATTGGACAAGCTGAGCAATGGTACCAGTTTAAAATGTAGTAGTGAAAGCACAAAGTCGTAGATAAATGCTGGTTTAATCTAATTTATACACAACACTGAACAAATCGTTTGCAGAGTTGAAATATGAAGGATACTAAAAGACTTGATCAATTTAATTAAGTTTAGTCCAAGTGGCATTTAAACATGATAGTGATGAAGTTGTAAAGGCGGTTTTCCACTGTACGTTGTAAGGGTTGGTCTCACACCTTCTCGTAATTAGCACCGTGGAAATTCACACTAAGTTTCACCTATAAAATTAGGTCATAAAAATAAAACTCCTTTCCATATAAATGGAGCTCGAACTGTGTCAAACGCATTTTATAGCAGAGGGTCTATATGACAGTTGCGAGAACATATTCGTTTCATTTCGTAACGTCCTTGATAATATTTCTATGGGATTTCTTGGTGTACTTTATGCCCGATAGGGGCGCTGCACAAATGTAATACTTTGTCGATGACGTCACGTGAACGTTCTCACGAATATTAATGATGCCTTCTGATATAGCTAAAATTTAAGTGAATACCAACAAAACAAATAATAAAATATTGCTAAAACAATTCTGTGAATTTGTCGCTTAACCACAATTGATTTTTTAATTACGTAGTATGTAAATGAGTAATCGTTCAGGAATATTTGCGTGATGTGCATTTGTCGATTTTTGACTAAATCGACGCGACGGCGCGGCGTTGAGTCAAGTCCGTATTTGACTACAGTTCTTAGTCATCTGCAGACGTGTTTATGCATCAAATCTAACTAAAACAAAATGTACTTAGTTTTATGTTTAATCGCTAGAGTTATATTTGTACTTTTGCCCAAGTCGAGTCATAAGAGTCATACAAAAATTTATAACATTGACCAAATTATATTCAAACCGGTCATCCCGATTGAAAATAAATTATTCCGGTTTTTTGTGCAAATTACATTTCTACATTGCAAGAAATTAAGTCTCGTAATGAAATTTTAGTCGATTCGCATTTGAATAATTTTAAAACTTGACATTTTAAAATTCCTGACAAAGTAGAGCTTATTCTAGGTTATTGAATATTTCATTAACTTTTGGTTCCCTTCAAAAGACAAGGAATATATTACATTTAACATATTTTTGAAATATCGGATTTAAGCACGTTTGTTATGCACGTGTGAACGCAGGAGGATTACTTATTTTATTGTTGAAAAATGTATTTTATTTAAATGAAACTTAATTGAATTCTGTTAATTTTAGTAGCAACAAATATCCATGAAAACAAAAAAATCTACGTGTTTTTTTTAATAGGCTTGCTTTATAAGTCACTGCATATTTCATACCTCTACTTATGTAATCAGGGGCAATATGATAAGCGTTTCATATCATAGAAGTTGAGTCCAAACTTTAAAAGTTCATATAGAGTTTTTTCGTTCGCCTACAAAGTGTTAGATATTTCTTCTCCCATTGTTTACAAGATGATAAGAAAAGTTTTTCGTATTGTCAAGAACATTAAATATACCATTGTAAAAACAAAAATATGTTACTATCAAATGTGAATACCATTTGTATGAATTATCGTCGAATACAACCCACGGTTAACATTATTTAAAAGTTATTTGATAATTTAAAAATAAATATGCAAAAACGTGCCTACGCATGCATAATTAATTTTTCACATATTTACGCATATCATTGCATATACTTTGTTTCAGGTGAAAAATATAAAAATACACACGTGTGTGAATTACCCCCACTCTCGACAATCAGGAGATTACATGGTGTACCTAAGTATATAATAGTAAGTCAATAAATACATTCAGTATCATCAATCTATAAATAATGAGTAACTATTGTTAGAACAAAACAGCAAAACCGCAATTTTTCTGAGTAACTTAATCGATGGTTAAAATACTTTAAATAACTCACAATTATATAACAATATATAATAATACGTTAACATCAAGTATAATTTAAATCAGTAAAAGCTTACTTATTGACACATTTTGTAAAGAACATTTACCTTACTGCACTTACTGTTTGCCCTTTTGTAATGTGAATGGTTGGAAGTAAGACAAAGAATGTTATCAGCAAGCATATCAAATACACAATTATCAAACTGTGTCGGCTGTCAAGCGGGGGACATCCTTATTTGCTATCAGCTGTCAATAGAACCGCGTGACGTCTCTTGGACATCGGCCAGATTTTCCGCCGCAAAGCCTTCGACCCGTAAACTCGATCGAAACGAAAATGTAATTATCGTTGTAAACAATAGAGGACTCGCCAGCCGGCATTCGAGCGTCAGACGTCGCACGAGACGCACGCGTTAGCCGCGACAGGTACGAAGTTATCGCGAATCGTGTTCGTTTTCTGCCTTATCGCGAAGTATTAACACAACTTTTTGCATTAGGTATGAGCCGATATCCTTACTCTACTTCGACGAGTGATACGTCAAACGGTCGTAAAGTCGGTGCACTTGAAGCCGACGGTCTTGACATTGCGTGCATTCGCGCGTGATAAATTATCGTATGCGTAAAATTTTTGTGAATCAAGAAAATCGTCGAGAGAATAGGTCCGTATCGTCCAGTGCTTACAGCGAATCGCGATGAATATTCATGACTTTTGTAAATTCATACGGAAAACGCGGCTATCTGGTGTTATTGTTCTCGTATCATTGTTATGGTGATGCGAGATGTGAAGTGCTCAGGCGTAACACACAAACAGTAAAATGAGTTTAGATTAGCGGAAGCGGCGATTTAATTATCCTGTCATTTAGAATGTTATCTTAATGATTGCAGTTGATCGTGGAAATAATTTGTTTAAACGGTGGTAGTTGGCGCTGAGATGACGGTCGCTTTGTTTCATCTGGCAGGCTGAGGTTTGATGAATCGATGCCGTGTTTGAGAAATGTGCTGTCGTTGAATAGTTTTTTCTTTCATGTTCAAGGCGAGGCGAGGTAATGGAAGCGCGCGGTTTTCCGCCGCTCACGTGGTCTACGTCTACGGCTCGCTGCCTCAGCCATTCAGTCGCTCGAACTTGAATATAATGCACCGTGAAACTTAAAACGTCTTTTAACGCTACGTTAATTACATTTAAAATATTTGTCAATAATTTATACAAATATCTCTAAATTTATGTAAAATAAAGTAGATTAAAAAACGCGATTGGTTAATATAGACCGGTTTCTTAATTGATAACAAATACATTTAGAATTAGAATATTTAAAAAAAAAATTAGGTGTCTTCTTCATCGATTTCATATAGCCAAAAACAAATAATTAATTATGACTAAAAATACATTAAAGACAAGAATATTTGAATAACTTATAAATAAATCTAGTTTGACTAATCGCACTGTAAACGTTGCCCGCATTTTTGCAATATAATTTTTACGACAGCTCTTCGCATTTTCCAAGTGAAAAAGCCTTGACAGTAGATAAAGCAAGTCAAATTACATGTTTACTCATCTCTGTTTATGACTAGATATGACAAATTCAATGTAAACACAACGACTTCCTTTAAAAAGTCACCTTAAGGAGATTAAAACGTGGTAAAGGTTGCTCTAGTTGACTTATGAATTAAAACATAAAAAATATCCAAGGAATTATTTGTTTACAAAGACAATCTAAAGTACAAATGAAATTACTCTACCATTTAGTACAAAGGAATCGTCGTTATATCCATGTTATTAACTTTGCAATAATTCGAGTTGCATTAGAGGTATGTTGAGTTCGACATACCACGTTGTGTAATTATCTTGTCATTTGATTAAAAATAAAACGTTTACTGTACATACGTACGTCCATATCTCAAACATATTAAAATTAAATCTAACTTCGCAAACATTTATTTTTTTATAATTTTTGACAGAGATTTGATAAAGTCGTTCTCGATTGTCCAGCAAACAACAATCGAGTTCAGTTTAATCGGAACAATCGAGCTAACGGAACAGGAAAAACTATTCACGGTACACGATAAATGGTCGATAGAAAAACTGTCGACTGAGTGCATGAAGTGATAAATTTTCATCATCGATCAATTTGCTTACCGTGTGTTAAACGGCTAATGTAAAATAACGTAATGTTGAGTAGCCAGTGTTAAAAATTAAGCAGTGATTATGATTGTGAAATAAAATAAGGGCGAGTGTACACTGTTGGGATAGCCACGAAGAAAACTGGAGCTCGAAACATATGAGGTGTCAGTTCTCGTACAGCTGACAACAGATGTCAGTCAAAACGAAGACGGTGAGTGTGTAGAATGTTGCTGCTTTAATACTATAGTAATAAGTGCAAGTCATTGTTAATGTTACATTTGTTTTGTTCTTTTGTATAATATGTTGTTTTCATTCACCTGATTAGGTATGCCCAAGCAGAAATTGAACAGAGCGTAAAGTTTAAAATTGTTTATTCTTTCGTGCCATAAATTAATGAACCAGAGACAGCACGTGACGAGGATTGTAAACGATTAGTGTTCAAAAGTCTGAAAATTACGATCAAAACTGATATATTTTAGATTAAAAAAACTTCGTGTATCACAATAATAGCTATGTTAACAAAATAAGTGGTTTGTGATATATTATTAAACTACAGTTGACTTCTGTACTGCAGAATCAAGATCAGAGTTTTTATAAGGCGCAACTAATAATCGAAGCGGAATTGTTTACTACAAGAGCTCGTGACTTTTTACAATACCTACGGCCGGCGCGTAATCACAACCGAAACAACGTCATGGTTTGTTCATTTAAATAATTCTTATGTTATTTGTGAATATACGCCTTACATTTTTTATTAAACAAATAAGATATTTTTTGTCATAGCGAGCGGCTATCTGAATTCGCCGAAATGGCGAAGCAACCACTGCCTATAGACATCCCTAATTGCCAATGCGTTGTTTTAATTTACGAGGGAGGCGACGCACAGAAAGAGGAAATATCCACTTTCTGCGTCCCCTCCCCAATTAAATCCACTTCTTCACTAGAATATTTACTTATCGTAAGTTTCCAATCCTGAAACACTTGTTCAGAAAAACATTATTTTCTCGTTGCACATAAGTAAAAATGTGAGTTTAATTATTTTAATTAAATGATACACAAGTAAAAAACAAATTCCGATCTTAATGCTTACCGACTTATCAATTACTCATATACATGGCCTTATCCGTTGTGACATCTTCAATAAGGCTCCGAATGCGATGTCTCATACGGTTATCGGTTGATATTAGGGTTGCTACATTCGTCTTCGGGACACAGTTGGCGATGTGAAGCAAGTCACTGGTTTCCAATGATGTCTTTGGTTTCGAAATTCATGATTCGTTTGTTTTTCTTCGTCGCCAGTTTTCTGGTGTTCGTTTTTTGAGAGTTGACAGCCCTAGCAGTCATGTGTCTTATGCGAGGCCAACGCGCATGAAGGAAATAAGTTCGTTCAATACAATCTACTTTTATATGGATCCGGACTATAGTGGAAATATCCGAAGCTACCGTCATCTTTAATTATCTTCCTAATGATAATACGAGTAAATATGCAAGTTTGTATTGAGCTCTAATTCTTTTATCGAAGTATGTTTTAATATTTATTGTTTTTGTTATGATTTTTCAAGTGTCTTTGTCTTATTTGAAACTATGGATAAGCGCTCGAGCGAAAGTGAAAAGAAAAACCGATAAAATCTTTATAAATATTTACTTATTCAAGTTCTACAAGTATATCGACTCTAGGACAAGTAACTAGCGCTATTTGCAAGTAAGTTGTCGACGTCAATGCAAGCAAAGTCGCGATTAAAAGCTATACATACGCACATTTATTATGTCGAACATATTCCAAGCAAACACTCTGCTCCGCATAATTCGTTTTTTTATTTACTCGTAACATAGATAAGGCGTAAGGATTGTAGTAATATAATGTAAAACACTTAACTTCATTAATATTTATGGTAATCGAGGTTAATTTACGTCAACAGGGCAACTAGCTTTAAAGTTTTATTTGTTTTTGAAGTCGTTTCTATGGACAAACCTCATGGAATAATTGTAGTTTTTAGTGTTCTTTTTGTGTTATAAAAAGGTTATTGCAGGATATGTGCTGAGATTCTGTAAATTTCCGCTGGGTTTTTCATTGGTGAACGTTGTCCAATATTTTTAACCGACTTCGAAAAGGAGGTTTTTTAAGCGCTCTTCACTACCTTATAAATATACCTATTAATAAATCAGCACACAAAATGTCTAATTTTGCACATGTTTGAAAAAAAAAAGTTGCCGTGTAAGAAACCGTGACCTTGTAAGTGAGTGATGAAGATGGAGTGGTTATATTAGAAAATCTTATCATTTCACGTGCTCTGTGGTTTTATATTTAATACTATTTTAAGTCAGTCGCACAATAGAATAGATTACTAGCTTGTCTGTTTACAATATTTATCCTGCAATAAATTAGCTTGAATATATGACAGGGATGTTAGTTGCATAATATTCAACAGAAATCGGAAGATAAAGTGTTTCCTTAGTCTTTTTTCGGAATTTTAGATGTAAGGAAAACTAAATAAATACTAGAAGTACTTAAACAAAGTTTCAGTTGAAGAATAATGATCGGGTGGACATGACAAAACATTATTAACGTTTATGTGATTTGCGTCATTGCGTCGTAAAATGCTGATTTTATTTCTTAGTAATCCTACACTTTTAGTAGCTTGACTGAAATTTAAATTATACAAATAGCAAAATCTTTGATAAACAGATATAAGGATAATGTACCAATAATAATATTGCATTATTAATTATTAATGTTTTCTTAAAAGTATATTTATGGCTAAGTCGCCTAAGTATTTTAAAGTATATAAAAAACATTGATTTGAACCTATGGCTCGTCATGTATTACTACTTTCTCTATTAATAAATCATCACAATTATACGTAACTTCCTTGTGATATTTTACCAATATTATAAATGCGAAAGTTTAGATAGATGGATGGATATTTGTTACAGTTTGTAGCCTAAACGTTAAACGGATCTCGATGAAATTTGGCAAAGATTCAGAACATAGTCTGGAAGAACACATAGGCTACATATATTTTTTTAATTCCACGCGAAAAGAGTCGCGGGCGAAAGCTAGTATATACTAAAAAATTAAAGTATAATATTAGGTTAAAAAACAGACTTAGTCTTATTTCCATAAAAGCTTTTATGAATCTAAAAGCTCTTATTCTTTCACATTTTTATTCCGCACCCCAAAAACATTTTAGCTACGGAACCACCCACAGTAAAGTAAAATAATTGACCTTGATTCTATGCGTCAGCGCCCATCCCAATGGTCCATTTCGCCGACCTTACCAAGGCTGCGACATTTATACACAGCTATTATCATTTGCGAACATTTTGATAAAAATGTTTTCAGTATTTAAAAATAATACAATTTCGTGCAAATATGTATAATTAAAAAAATTAAATTAAAGAAATCGCTTTACTGCAACGTTAAATTAGTCCTTACATTTTCATGAAAATGTTTTCGCTTCATTGAAAACACATTGAAAGTTAAAAATATTTCATTTAATTGATAAATTGTCGTCAAAAGCAATTCCAAGCTTTATTTCTTTAATTAAAAAAAAGGAAAGGGGCAAATACATCATGGTCGACATCATTAAGGTAAAATATTTTTGACTTTTGTGCCGCATTTGCATATAACACAATATGATACCAATTAAATGTAATAATTATCTATATCTTTGTTCGTTAATCGCTCCGACCGTGTGTCACGGGTAAAGGCCGCCACTGACTAGCGTTGGACATTTAGACGAGCAGTAAACGAAACACTGGAATCTAGTACGAGGCCGTTATGATCCTTGTCATTTCTTCTGAATGTAAATGCCGGCTTTATAAAAACTGTAGACCTAATTCTCAGAACACGTCATCGATGGATAGCCGCGTAAACTGACGTTCAATGAATTTACCTTTTTTGTAAATAAATCTACATGTATTAAAGTTGTCTATTTTACACAAACTTTTGATCAGGTTCTGTAGAATAGAGATTTCCATTTATCTACTAGCTGTCGCCTGCGACTTCGTCCGAAGAATTAAAAGAAAAACTTAATCAGTAGCCTATGTGTTGTTGTCCTAGATATTCTACATCTTTCCCAGATTTCAGCGAGATCTGTTTAGGCGTTCCGGAGATACGCAGCAACAAACATCCATTCATCCATCCATCTAAACTTTCCCAGTTATCTATACGAGTACTAATATTATAAAGAGGAAAGATTTGTATTTTTGTATGTATTGAAATAACTCAAAAACTACTGGGCCGATTTTAAAAATTCTTTCACCGTTAGAAAGGTAATTTATCCGTTAGTAACATAGGCTATATTTTGTATTTTTTTTTATTTCACGCGGGCGAAGTCGCGAGCAACAGCTAGTAATATTATATTAGTAAGATTACAAATTTAATAACATATAGAATAAATATCGCAAAACATGTTGAAAGTAATCTATCATATTATTATGTCGTCGAGTCAAGTAGATGATTTTATTATGAACGCCACCGCATCGACTTAGATCGATTGCACAAGGGGAATAGTCTTTTCTAGGGGGAAAGTCGGGGAAATCGCCAATACCTAGTCCTAATTATCAATATAGACAAGTCAATATCAATAGTTTTTATGGACACAATCATTAGAAGTTACCTAAACACGATAAATAGTAAGTGACTTCGATAAATTACCTAAATCGAATTTTAAACAAGCGAAACTTATCGACCTAATGCAAGGGATATCCATTTCGATAGGATGGAAAGTTGCTTTCCGTGTAGACATCCGTTGTTAAACAATGCAATAATGTATTTTAAAGTAAAACACTGCCGCACATAGACCGGTAAGTAGTTACTTAATTCGACCCTTAGTGTAGCGCAAATAAAAATTATTTTTGTGTTAAGGAATTATAAAGACGAAAGGACTATGGAATGCTATTTACTGTTCATTTAGATGATCTGAATGTGAACGTTATTCTTGATTTATCTTTTCCTTACCATAACCCAGGGTGAAATATTTTTGTTTTGAATAGTCCCCTGTCAACGCTACTGTATGGAGGTCGTCACCCTCAATCACTTCTGAGAGGGGAATACCTTTTTATCTATCTATTGTCTTTGTTTACAACTTCATAAAAATATTTCTTTATTGACAAGTAAGATTACCGTACACAGTTGCATGTTTCACTTTTTCTATATTTAATAGTATGCAGGTTTTGATATTTTATTTTTTACAAATTATTTTTGTTTCTATTTTTCAAATCGTTGAGGTATTTGTTAACAATTGTAAAGCTTTACAGCAGCTATTTGCTAAAATAATGACATTTCACAATAGGTTTCTATTGAAAAAATAATGTTGTTTCGAAAAAGCTTTCGATAATTAATCTTACTTCTTACTAATAGAAATGTGAAAGTTTAGATGGATTTTTGTTAGACTTTGTCGCATACACTGCTGAACGGGTCACCTGAAATTTGGCATAGATTATTATTATAGCCTTGAAGAACACATGGAATACTTACTTTTGATTTTTTAATGACACGCGGACGGAGTCGTGGGCTAAAGTTATTAAGTTATCTATAAATATCAGAGTACTTTTCGTTTTAATGAAGAGTTCAACCAGAATATAAAAAAAATCATTTCTATATAGAACCTGTCATTCTCATATTTTCCTATTTGACAATTTGTATTCTTATCAAGCAATATTTTACATAGTATTAAAATAATTACATTCATTTCTTTCGTTATTTAGTAGACTTTTTTCTTTAATGTTGAAAGATCTATCGTAACAAAAGATAAAATAAAATAATGACATATTTCCTGTGTTTAATTTTGTAACAATATTTAACATGCACTTTGTTTATAATATGTTAAAACGTCCTTGATA
Organism: Papilio memnon; assembly: GCA_003118335.3. Classification (NCBI taxonomy): domain Eukaryota; kingdom Metazoa; phylum Arthropoda; class Insecta; order Lepidoptera; family Papilionidae; genus Papilio; species Papilio memnon. The sequence continues at coordinate 1,647,632 of LD700006.1, read as the reverse complement.
TTGTTACGTGTGAATTATATTCACGTGTGTTCTGTTCAGATAATGGCGACTTTGTCACAATAACGATTTACTTGTAACGTTAAAGTCAACCGTGTTTGATGAATTATTTTATGGCTTACAAGATGAAATGTTTGCTCGTGTGTGATATGCTTTATGAAAATTTTCCATTTGTGTACCAACGCGCGAAAACAATCTTTGAGTTCCGTGTTTGTGTTGTGTGTAATTTTTGTTTTAAATTGCACAGTAAACGCTTATTTCTTTTGCTTCTGGCTTTGTTGGACGATATTGCCCAGGTTTTAATTATTTTTAAAGTGTTAACTCTTTACACCTACATAATTTTTATACTGCTTTTGGATTTGCTATTTATGGCAAAGAATATTACTATAAAATAATTTTAGTTATCGCTTTGATTACCTAGGAGTGTATAAATGATTAAGTATGATCTTTGTAGGCGATGGAATACGTTATTTTAAAATATATGGAAACGATTAATTCGTTCTGATTGCTATAATTCGATGCGTGACTCGCATCAAAACTGCACGGCAAGGTCCTTCATAATGATATCAGCTTTACGAGTGTATTTGCGTTCAAACGGACTCTATGACAAGACAATAAGGTTCAAAGTTCGACAAATATAAGACAAATGTGCTTCAGTGTGTCACGTTTTCGTTTCGACCACGTAAGGACTAACAGGAAGGTCCCTATTGACAATGTCCTTGATCTCTTGAACCTCGTCCCGTGAAACGGCACATCCTTTACATACGTCATGTGATATAGGAAATGATTGATGTACATTGCATAGGATTATTAGGCTATTACTTAAGAGCGATGACAAGTTTAATACTATACAAGCGATCGTATTAAAGTACAGTTACACAATAAATTAAATAAAATTTTTTTCTGTTTTCACAAACGCATAAGACAACCTAAGCAAGGATAAGCAAACCTAAGTAATATTTTTCAGCATATGTAAAGTCAGCATTGGAATATTAATAACGCCAGCTTACCGTTTATTTAAAACTAGCTTCAGCCTGCGACTCCGTCCGCGTGGATTTAAAAAAAAACAAGAGCAAGTAGCCTATGTGTTCTTCCATACTATCCTCTACATCTACGCAAAATTTCATCGAGATCCGTTCAGCAATTTAAGCCACAATCATCCATCCATCCATCTTAACTTTCACATTTATAGTATTAGTAAGAAGTAAGATAGTGGAAGCGATGATAATGGAGACTTGACAGATGGATCTAAATACTGAATAATTTACTCATACAAAAAACTAAATTTTAAACAGCGTGTATAATTTTAAACTAAGCGTGACTGCCGCGTCCACCGCCGCGCCCCGCCGCGCCCCGCCGGCCAAATCAAACGGTAGCGGACCAACGATTTGAATAACATTAACTATTATTACAACAAAAACTAAGCACGTTTTACCCGTAAAGTCTTACTTTTAGATATTTTCTGCCGCGGAAAATAACAAGCTCCTATTTAACGTATTTAGGAAAAGTAGAAAAAGTATAGAATGAACTTTTTGAACCCACTGCGTGAACCTTTTTAAACGTTAATATTTTAAAACGAGTAACTCAGTTTATCCACACTAGAGCACTATCTTTTCTATTACTTTGCAGTTTATCTTACTAATGTTATACATGCGAAAATTTAGATGGATGGATGTTTATTAACTTATTAAAACCTTCGTGAGACATTATACTATATGAGTTATACTTAAACTTAAAAAAGTTAAACTGGTCGCTGCCTACACCGGAGTGTTTTCACGCGAGTTTAGCCGTGTTATAACTCATATAGGATGGATGTTTGTTTTAGTTTGCTGCCTAAACGACTAAACGGATCTAGATTAAATTTGGACAGATGTAGAGGATAGCCTAGAAGAACACATAGGCTACTTACTTTTGATTTTCATTTTTTCTTTTTTTTCTTTGTAGGTTTAATAATTTGTCATTAATATATTCAAACCAGAAGTCCTTGATAAGGTTTGGATTAAGAAAAATGTTAATAAATAAACTTTTTTTTATTGACCTTTCAGTGACTTTTATAATTTTGTATCTGTTTTGTCTTAGAACTAATGTCAAACTATAATAATTTTATGGGCCTTTAAAGAGCTTTAAGAAGATAAAAAACCTGTTCAGTAAGAATGAATATATTTAATTCAATAACTGGTATTTTATAAAAAGGCAATTTTAGTTAATTCGTGATAATTTGGTAACAAATATTTTTTTAGACTTATTCTACTCAAGTCTTATAAGTTTGTATAGATTTATTTTATTGGAAAAATCGAGTAGTAGAAAAGGGTTATGCGAAATTCTAATTATCTAAAAATCACTTAATGGTCTAAGGTAAATTTATCTAGAGAAATATTTTCCTTTAGTAACATTAAAACGGGGTTTTGAGAAATCCATACTCCATGAGGGACGAAGTCCTGAGCGTCAGTTATATTCTGCGCCTTAAGAATTTTACTGAATGATTTAAATGTTAAAAAGGTGATAACAGACTGATGTTTGCATATTTGAATATTTAACTACTCAATTCTGACAAAATATTTATCACCGACTATAAAAAAGACATTGTAATTACGACGTTACAAATATACAAGAAAATAACATTGATGTCGGAGCTAACATAAATATACCTAAATACATTTAAAACAAAGTATTTATATATAGCTAAATATTAGTGCTTAAATACTTTTGTAATCTTACTATCTTACTTCTTACTATTATAATATTATAGATGTAAAAGTTTGGTTGGACAGATGGATTTTTGTTAGAGTTTATAGTCTAAACGGCTGAATGTATCTCGATTCGGAATAGATGTAGTGGATAGTCTGGAAGACTACATAGGCTACATACTTTTTTTTAATGCTACGTAGACGGAGTCGCCGGCAAAAGCTATAAAATAGTGACGAAATAAAAAAACAAAAGATAGTTTTTAAACGGATGATTGTTCATATGAACAAGTAATGTGTAAAGTAGTGCTTCTAGGTCGAGCCTATTCTACCGTTGTTCAAAGAAAGCTTATACCAATGCTCAAGGTAGTAGAGGAGTTTCAAGTGAAGTGAAGAACCCTAAGGCTGTAAACAGACGCTCGGACATATATGTATTGATAATTAAACCTATATTTAAAACTTAAAGAAGGTAAATTTCCAATCAGTTTTTATAGGTAACTTATTATTCACTTAAATGCATCTTAGAAGTATTTCACTCTGTTTTGGCACACAATGAAATAAGCATCATACAATCCAAAGTTTTATCTTTGTGATTAAATCATAAATATTGGGTAAACTATTATGTAAAATTCTAACATCTGGGGGAACACACACACTAGTCATTGTACTTTACACTCAATACGGGCGTTACACAAATCTAATAAATTTTTTTACAATTACGTTACGAATATTTCCACGAAAACTTTCGTGCTAGGCCCTCTTAGACATCGGCATCTATTTACGATACAAATAAATACAAAGAGATTCCATCTAACTCGTTTGCAATGACGTCAGCCTCGGAACAATAAGTGAGTGTCAAGTGATACGCTTCTAAAATATTAATATCAACCGCACAATGCACTTTGGCTGTGTGCCTGCTAAAATTTAAACTGCATACTTAGAACTGCGGACATGATTACGAGTTGAATACGTTTTAATGGTCTAATCTATACTAATAAAGCGTAAACACACACTACTTTGTGCGGTAAGATCTCAGCAATTACAGCATATTTTGGGATAACACTTTTTAAAATAAAAATCCCTACACTTACGTTACGCTTTAGACTATATATTTTCACGCTATTAAACTTAGTGGGTAAATAAATTCGATAAAAACACTAATGTGGGAGAGGGACCATAAGCTACAAGCTGCCAACATTAAGGAAGCAAAGTTATTATGGTAACGGTAATTTTGACATTTGCAATTGAGAATTTGACAAATGTAAACAATAAAACAATGTTCTTATAATTTCATGCGGATGAAGCCGTACGGGAACAGCTAGTAAATTATACATATTCGGAACGTGAGTTCGCACTATCTTTTAAAGAGAGAGGATTTGTTTGTTCCGAATAAATCGAACAACTCCGAACTACTGAACCGATTTAATAAAATCTTCCTCAATTAGAAAGATACATTCTCAATGAGAAACATAAGCTAATATTTTACAACAAGAAGGGTACGGATATGACAGAAAAGTATGAGATATTTTATGTCACCCAGTATTTTTATTAAGTATAAGGGCCTGTCCCACAATTCGTGTAAATTGTCAGATAACAATCCAACGTATAAAATATCTGATGGAATTATCGGATTTTGGTACTCTATCTGACAGTGACGTGTGACAGTGACACTTTTAACCTATCAGCCTCTATCAGGCAGTGGTGGGACAGGCCTTAAACGTTGTAATCGTAAACTTTGATCGTAATTTAAAAGTCGTAAAATTTACTTTGATTCTAAAATGTGTAAATTACCATTTTAAAACCATAACGGTTTGGAATAAAAGCAATGTAAATTTTGTAGCGCACCACAAACACCAGAACTGCAATTGTATTTTTTTTGACACTTAAACAGAAAAATGCGTCAATTTATGTGCTAACCCATAATAAAGCCGAGAAATGGCATATTTATTTAATTTGGGTTTCATTAACAGTTTATGAAATAACTACAGATTAGTAAGATTGTGTGCAAAGACTATGTGGGTAATAACGTTTGATTCTTAAATAACTTAAATTAAAGCCTAAGTTAAGATTGCACTAATCTTGAATGAAATCATGAAATTATCTATTAATTCGCTTGTTGGTTTATTGTAACTATTGGTAATTCAAATTCAAAGTTTTTTTTAGTAAAGTAGTGATAAGTGCACAAGAAGTGTCTTGTCCATATTAATTTTAACTGTTTGCAATTTTAAGTTCATCCGTTCGGACAATTTCCTTAAAAAGGGGTACAAAGTTTTCGCTTTACATATTAAGATAATACGTTGGTATGATAATACGTTAATATATTTCTTACATTAGTGACGATATGAAAACCACATTAAATATTTCCGCGCCATAATAGAGTTTTAATAATAGTAATCTGTGCGACGTGCTCTCGAGTATCATAATTAAATTAGTCAATTCATGGAATATCGCAGTCTAATGCAAAGGATTTTTTTTTAAAACGTATATAAGATGTTGGTTTTATTTCACACTAGCGGTCGCCCTCGACTTCGTCAGGACACTTACAAAAGTAGACTATATTCCCGCAAAGATTAGCTACTTTGGCGTCAGTCCCATTAAAATCGGCACAGCTGTATTAATCTTTAATTTTTATATGTCGATTTTCTATAAAAGTTATATTTTTCTAGATTCTTATTCTATGTCGCCTCCGTAATTATTAATACAATAATTAAACTGCTCGTCCGAAGAAAAAATATATTTCGGAACAACTATCGGTCAAACGTAAACCGGCCCGGCAGCGTCGCGAAACCGCATTTTTATGAGCAAAAAACTCTATATATCTACGAATGTGCTTTGAAGTTTTAAGATAATATTGACATAGGAGCTGTCGACAGCCACTTGACCGCTCGTGTGCGCAGAATTGAACAATGTTTACTGTTTTCAGTCTTGATACTCATACAAAAACATATATATTATCTCTTTCATTTACTTAGAAAATAACTGAGATGTCGATATATTGTTTCTGTAGTGAAAACTGACAGGAAATTCTTAAAGATAGTAAAATACAGGACATAATGTACAGTTAGGTTTGAATATTAGTAAAGTAGGGTGCGTTTTTGTTACGGTTTTATTAGTTTTTTATGATAATAATATAAAATTGTTTCACATATGTATGTTTATAAATGTTCTCACTCTTTTAAAAATGTCCTTTTATTTAAATATGTTCAATAAAAAGTATAATAAAAACTAAAGCTTAGGCTTTGGTATATTCCATGAACGTCTTGGTACTTATAGAAAACATGACGTATATTTTGTTTTTAATTAACACTAAATATTTGTAAGAGCGACAAAGAAAATTGACGTCAACATTAATTGCCTCGTATTTGTAGATTGTGATAAATGTGTCGTCAGTACTTTTATATTTGCCGCGTAAATTAGTCATTTAAAAGTAAATTGTGGTAATTATTTGGTATCCGTGTCTATTGTGGTTTGTAGATTCGTATCCGCTTTCTTACTCGATTTCGGTAAAGGTTTATAACTTGGTAACTTGTAGGGAGATTTCTTTTGCGACAGAAGTACTGCAAGCCACAACGGACATCTGAGGACACTGATGAATGCCTAAATGTATATTTATACACTAACATGACTTAGACTGTACGGATTAAAAAAAGTCTAGTAATAAATACAGCCTCTGGTAAAAGATTTTTTAGTCAGTCTAGTAGTTTAAGTGTTTATTCGTTACCTATAAAATTAAATAAAAAATTCAACTATCCCCTTTTCATTATCAGTATAGATTTGTTAATTTGCATGAATTTCATCTCCTAAAGTAGGAATAAATGATCAAGTTTTCTAAATTTCACTTATTTGAACCTTAATCTTACTTATACCCAGGTAATTAAAAAGTCTGATAAAAATAGTCATTGCAAAGAAATTTTCCAATTTTCATTTTTTATTTAAATAGTCATTTGGCGTTCTTTTTAAATTGCAACCGATATCGAAACATAATGATGTGTTTATATTGAATCGATCGAGGGCTACTATAACTAGTTTAACAAGTACATTAGCTTGCGTAAGTACATAGACCTACTTTTTCAATACGTGCGTACAAGCTAGCCTTTACTCTTAACTAGACTACCGTAGGATTAAACAGAAAGTAAACTTATGCAAGCAAATACGAGGAAATTTCGCGTTTATTAGAAAATTAGATATACACCTGTCATTCTTTACCTATAATATGACTGTTATTGGTTGTTTTACAAACGCAATCTTGTTAAGTGATATGTGTTAACAGATTGAATGTTGATAAACTTATTATTAGTAAGACCGGCGTCACTTTAAATAGTTGCAGTAGTTATTGTATGCAACATTCTATGAATAGTATAATTCAAAGGAGAAAAAGGTTGAATTGGCTTTATTTATATAAGAATAAGGATGAATTTTCAGATAGATTTTAAACACTTTATGATAGTTATATTATAACTAGCTGTTCCCGTGCGGCTTCACTCGCATGAAATTATAAAACAGTTTATTTTATTGTTTACATTTGTCAAATTCTCAATTGCAAATGTCAAAATTACCGTTACCATAATAACCTTGTTTCCCTAATGTTGGTAGACTGTAGTTTATGGTCCCTTTCCCACATGAAGGATTTTTTTTCAATTTGTTGACCCTAAGTTTAATAAAATGAAAATATATAGCCTAAAGCGTGTTGTGAGTTTTAAAGAAAGAATTATTCAAAAATATGCTGTGATTACTGACATCCTACGCCACGAATTAGTGTGTTAACGCTTTAACATATAAGTATAGATTTAGTGTCATTAATCGTTATATTTTACTAATATTATAAATGCGAAACTTTGGATGGATGGATGGATGTTTGTTAGAGTTTTTAGCTTAAACGGCTGAACGGGTCTCCATGAAATTTGGCATAGATGTAGAGGATAGTCCGGAAGAACACATGGGCTACTTACTTATGTTTTTTTTAAATTCCCGCGCGGACGGAGTCGCGGGCGTAAGCTAATCCTGAATAATTGCTAACATTAAGCTGCAAAGCTAGTTTTGTACCTTAACATTTTATTGCTGAATAAAAAACGTATTTATTCATCTTAATGCACCCGTAACTTATCGCAAAGGCGACGTATAGGTAGAGTAAAGGAAAAACCATTTCGTTAGGTACTCGTTTTTAATTCGTATCAACGATGCAGTGCAACTTAGCAGAAGTTCACTGCACTGGTTTTAATTTTTTGTTTTTTATTTTATATAGAGTGATGTGTGACCTAAGGTTGTTATTTTATAATTGAATTGATATTAAAATAGCTTAAAAAATTACCTTATTTTCAATTTAATTATAATAATAATCAAAATATCAGGGTATTAGTTTAAATTGTGACAATTTATTAAGTCAAACTAACCTAAAAAAATATTATTTTTATTTTTCAATCGAGATCTCAAGTTGTGAAAGTATGAAATCGCAGATATCGGTTTAAAATGACCTATAACATACTCTAACAATTTTTATACAATACTGAATTGTCTTCCCTCTTCTTATGAATACTTAAAAAGTTAACATTTATGATTTTCAATGTTTTGTTGACAGCCCTGATTGAAAAGGCAACTCGCTCTCAGACAGTCGTATCGATCCGAATGCAGCATGCTTGCCGCAAAATCACACAATCTCCGAACATATGCTTACCTTTTCTAATTACCATACAAAATACTCGTAGCGTTGAAGCGTAATTACTTACCAATCGCATTTTTTTAATGCATTGAAAGCTCAATTTAATCGAATTTACAGTTACTTTAGTATAAAAATTTTTAATAAGGACACGGTTTTGCACCGTAAATCGCATAAAATAGTCCCTCCAACTTTTCTGGCCTGGAAGGAGTGACAGTTTTGATAGGACAAATACGTAGGAAAGTATCACGGGAAACAAGATATGTCAATATGGCTAACTAGTATAGTTTCCTCAGTAAACCATTCCTCCGCGTACACAATTTAAAAGTCAAAAGACAAATTATACATTTCTGTATTAAATGTTAATAAAATTATTCCTATATAATTAGCATGAACAAAAATCGCTTCTTTGTTAAAATTACCCTATAAAAGAGGTGTTTGCTTGGCAGTCAGTTAAACAGTTGCGAAACTTCATGATAAAAAAGTCATGGTAGGAATTGTGTCCAATTTCATGAACTGGCCTGGCGAGTAAATGTAACAGAATAACTACACTGGCGAATAACAATGTTTTATTGTTTCATGTAACCTTGTTACCCCTTAGTGTCAATAATTTTTAAAAGCCTCGGTAAAGCAATTCTTAAACTACTATTAACTTCTCTTCTTCAATTTTTCTTATATTTTTTTTTAAACTTTTATAAATGTTTTAGCTACTAAGGTTGTAGCTATAGTGAATCGTCTGCACGGTCGTAATATTTTTTTTAAATAAAAAGTTATGAGCCTGAGTCACCCACGTTCTTCAACCTCCGACCCATCAAACAATATTATTAACTCTATTTTTTTTAAAAGCGAATGAAATGATGGTAACAATCTATACTAATATAATAAAGCGTAAACACACACTACTTTGTGGCGTAGGATGTCAGCAATCACAGCATATTTTTGAACAATTCTTTTTTTAATAAAAAGCTCTACACTTACGACAAGCTTTAGGCTATATATTTTCACGCTATTAAACTTAGGGTGTAAGTAAATTTAAAAAAAAACCTTCATGTGGGAAAGGGACCATAACTACAAGCTCCCAACATTAAGGAAGCAAGGTTATTATGGTAACGGTAAAATTGACATTTGCAGTTGGGAATTCGACAAATGTAAACAATGAAATAAAGTTTTTATAATTTCATGCGGATGATCCGCACGGGAACAGGTAGCATTTAATACAGTTAAACTATTTAATAGCAATAAAAAATATAGTATTATTAATATAGTCACACCTTTATTTTGTGTTGTTGCTAAACGAAAAGCTAGTTTTGGTTAAGTCGTTAACATTGACCTTTTCACGTACCGATTAATTTCATTATTAATCATTAGATTCTTATCGTATTTCAACTTTCGTGCATGAAAAAATGTTTTTATACTTCGGTTTGTTTGTCCTTGAAATTGTATACACGTATTGTTAGTTCATTGGTCATTCTTCGGATACTATGTGATGTTCAGAAACAATGCATCACAAGGTTAACGACTTTTTTTTTAAATTCTATTAAATAAGCACATGAGAAAAACTTATTACCATTGTAATAAGTGATGTAAAGTTTAGAATATTCAGAATAATTCGTTTCTTACAAAAGAGACTTAGTAATTGGCACTACAATTTTCATCGTATTAATATGTTGTTTAAATTGCTTTATTGAGATTTATAGAATTGATAAAATATAATTTCTCCTCAATGGGTTTAAACAGGATTAAAAAAAATTAAGTTAAACACAATAGACATAAAATAATACTATAGTTTGCAGTTGTAAAAGATGATCACTGCTGAATTAGAAACGGCACACAATGCGAGTTGAATATAAAAAAAATAATAGTACAAGCTTTTATAAAAGCGTATTACATTCTGTGAAATGTTTCTTAATGTACCATCACGATTCTGTTTTAGAACACAAAACATAACTTTCTACGTACAATCTGACAGATATTAAAATTATAATGCGATTTGAAGTTTAAGCGTGGCTTTATCAATTAAGGCGCTGCTACATCTCCGAAACGGCTGGGTCGATTTCGACCGGACTTTTAATTAAGGGTAGCTGACATAGACGGGCATCTTATAGGTTTTTTTTTTTTAATTCCGCGTTGTCAAAATGGCGACCGGACCACTATCTCTGGAACGGGTGGACCGATTTGGACGGGACTTTGACTGGAAGGTAGATGCACATGGGAATGTTCTGCGCTAACAAAGATTGCGGGCGATAGCTCGTATTTAAAAATATTTTCAGTGTTCGGCCGTTAGTAGTATACTTAGTCTCCTTTAATGGCTATTTATACAATGAATGACGTACGCCATTTTCCTATCTCGTAATACGTGTCATAACATCCAAAGACAATTAGTGTTGGCTAACAAAAGTATGCGTTTTTTCCTTCTTACATTGCTGTTTCGCGTGACTACGTTTTTATATAAAATTATTACACTACCTTTGCCTACGTTACACACCTTAAACAAAAAGTGTAAGTATCATGCAAATAAAGTAAATAGTCAGCTTGGAGCTACCAAAATGAGAAAAAAGGATAAATAAGTATGGTAAAGTTTCTCTGCCTTGATTGCCTCTGGGAGATATCTTAGGTTAGTTAAGTTCGCGTGTTTTTTAACAGAATGAAGACATCATTTCGTAAAATTTCACAAAATCAAATTTCAAATAAAGATTTAAATTCTTCAAATAAACATTTCCAATTATATTTCAATGTATAAAAATAGATTAAAAAAACAACTGCTATAATATGGTAAAATCGTATATCTACAACTAAAATGCGTTCTGGTTATTTTGCCGCCGAAGTTGCGACATGAAAAACGTTAATTAGAACTAAAAATACCTGTTCTTTCGTACACGAAAATTACAAGCCAAATTAAATCGGTCATCACCCTCACACAAAGAAAGTGTAACTGGTTAAATCATATTTATAAATGTAAATTTATATTAAAATAAAGAAAAACGAAAGTATTTTGTTTACGTATTCAATTCAAATTATATTTTATTTCGTTAAAAAGTAAATAATAACATTAATATTTAACACACTAACTATTATTTATTTTAAATTTTAACTTATTTCTCACAAGTAGGATTAGCGACAGGCACACCATAGGCCGTAAAATTTAAGACAAAACATGATTCTTTGATAAACTCTGTGCGCCGACCCTTATTAAAATTCATTCGAATTTATTCTTTATTCTCTAAAAATATGTATAAACACAACTACATTTTAAAAAGTTACATTTCAATGGGTGTAAATGATTGACGTACGTCTTTAACTATAATCAAGAAAGATGGAAAAACCAGAACGCAAATTGAAGGACATTGTAAGTTTAAAAAACGATACAAGTAATCAAACGATAGCTTATTTGTCTAGTGCATTTGTCTATTTATAGACAAGCAACAGATAATTTTAGATCTTCGATATAGCTTCTAATACGACTGATGATTCTCAAATCAGTCATACATAATGATAAATATCAAATACAACTTTTCATTCATTGTATTCATAGGAATTTAAGGCACTTAATGTTATTTGTGTCTATATTAAGAAGCTTGTAATTTCAGTGTTTGAATACGTAAATAAAAATGTGATACGCTGGGATTTTGAATACCTTAATATCATGAAATTTGTCATTTCATTTCGTCATTTATAATTTAAAGCCCGCTACACACGTTAAGTTGCAACTGCATAGTTTTAAACATTATGATAACACATTTCATGCATTTCATTTTAAAATAATTTACTTTTTAGATAAACAGAGACAGTTAGCCAGATGTATTTTTAACTCTACTATTCCAATTTCAAAAGTTCTTAATTTTCCAGGTAAGTCCATTTAAATGCAAATATTAACAGGCAGTACGTATTCCCCACTTTACAGAAGTACCGCAAGTATCCTGGTACAAATACATTCAAGTGCAGGACAAATAGGAAATGTCTGTGCAAATTCACACATACATTGTGCGATATAACATAATGTTTTATAGTTGTTTAGCTCGCTTTATGCTCGTAAATATTGTTATCGTCCGTTGTGTATTGTCTAGTACACCGGCTTTAATAAAATTAAATTAAATACATAATTTTCGAAATTGATTTCTTATAACTTTCTCAAATAAACAAAAGATTTTTGTCGGGTCACTTATGGAATCCAGTCCTCAAGAAGTACATTTAGTAATTCAATGCATATTTGTCAAACGATTACATACATATACGATTATTAGGGTGTGGATATGTGCAGGCTATAAATAAATTGTTCTAGAAATCTCTACGGCTGTAAGGTCGACGAGCATTGCAATGCACACTTTAATCCTATCATACGAAATTGTGTAACAAACGACAGTCGCTTGGTAAGATGTTGACCGTGTTAGGTACGAGTATTATTTGTCCTCATTGTGTTGACATTTTTGTCACACGTTGCTTATTATTAGCCTTCGACTTGATTCCCTTTGCAACTATAGCTGCTACAGTTTTAGAAAGAATTTTCTCGCTGTAAAGGTTAATTAACTTTCTATACATTATAATAGTTTTTGATATAATAAGACCGTGTAGAGTCGATCTCATTTGTGGACTACAAAATAGAATAGCAAGAAATTGCTGATAATCACACATTATGGAAGGTATTGGTGAAGGCATGTCCAGCAGCGGACTGATTTATGATGATGAGGCGCATATTCCGACCAATGGACTTGACTGAATTTTAAAAGAAAAGAATCTACCTAGAAGGATGGATGTATGGATGTTTGTTAGAGTTTGTAGCCTAAACTGCTGTACGGATCTCGATGAAATTTGGATAGATGTAGAGGATAGCCTGGAAAAACACATAGGCTACTTACTTTTCTTTTAGTTAAATTCCACGCGGACGGAGTCGCGAGCGAAAGTTAGTCCGTAATATTTTGAGAAATGATTCTATTTTGATTGTACCAATTAGTAAATTGCTGAGCTACCGGTAAAAGCGAGGGCGTGGCGAGATATCATTTGACTAACAAATGGCCAATTTGCAAAAAAGCACGCTAAGGTCAAAAGGTCATGGCATTACACTTCGTGGGTGGTTCGTTATTTGTTACACATATTTGTATATTATATCGTCTTAATGTGTAAGTATAAGCGATACCTTTGAGGTAATTAAAATTATTACCTTGGGCGTTCCCAAATGTCATTACGTTATCCGTTTTATTTCTTAAAATGAATAGTGGAAATATACATTAAGTATTGGGAATTGTCAGTTTTTATCGTAAATCAGGGGTTAAATCACACACTCAACAAATACTAACCACAAGTGGTGGACATTAAAGACTTAGTGCGATAATAAACTGCATTTATTGATGCACTTGATCCAGTTATCATTTGATAAAAACTAATGATAATTGGATTATTGTGGCGTTAATTGTTGAGAATTAGCGGAGAATTTATTTACTAGATAATAAATGTATGACCCCCTTTTTACTATTAAATGATGTAACAAGATTTAATAAATGCTATAATAACAATAAATATAAAATTGGTAACGAGGTCAATTTATCTTGAATTGAATTTTTGTCTAAAATTTGTGTGCCCCATTGGAAAACTCGAAACATCTCGAAAGAAGTTTTGTAAGAATATGAAAAAAACATCGCTATATGAGCATAATTGAAAAGTAGGAAAAGTCACTTTGTTAGGTATTTAAAATACATCCGACATATACAAATATAGCTTCCCTTTTAAAACCCCGCGCGTCTAGAAGGGTCGACAGACCCTCTATTATTTGTTCCCCTACGTGCCTTTAGGTCCTTACGTCTCTATTTTTAACTTTAATTCCGCTGTTTTCAAATTGTTGTTAAGATAATGTACCACTTTCAAGATGAAACATACCTTCCAACTCTACTTTACTTATATTAAAATTATCGCATTTTTCATTATTTTTGCCAAACAGATACTACAATATTACTCGCGTGTAGAAAGTTTGCCGATGACATTGTGACGTCACGCATTTACTATCGATAAGGAACAAACGACCGCAGGACGCGGTCGGTGTTAATCGGAGGGGAAGGTAACAGCAAACCTTCTACGCACGACTTATGATGATCAGATGATTTAATATAATACACATTGTCACAGCAATCGAATTCTACGGTATCTCCCTAATTTCATGACAATAGTATACGTATTACGGAACAGTGTAGATCGATTCATCTTGGAGATCAAAAACCGTTATATAATGCACCAGTTGAAATGAAACGCTAGTGCGGCATTTTGTTGTTATCAATACACTATCTCTGCGCCGCGTTAAGCCTCACTCTCAAGGTCGAGGTAATTTAATTGCTTGAAAAATAATTATTCTTCATCGACTCGTTCTAGGAAAATTATCTTTTTTAATGTTAATAATGCAAGAACTAATTATAATAGAAAATAAAGCAGACTACAATGATAATATTGAGTGAGAGAACCCAAAAACCACCTTTTCATAGGCCGGCAATGTCTTCTGTATTGAGGATGTTCACGGATGTCGGTGATCACCTCGGGAACACCGATGCTCGTTTTCCACTTCTCTGACATTTACAATAACTGTTAACTAAAAAACCTGCCGACTTCATGAATATACCTGTTTGACAAGGGAAGAATATGAATCGAATGCCTCAAACATCAAAAACGGTTCAGTCGTTTAGAGTACAAGAGATGACAATTAAATTGAAAAGCCAGTCAGGTACCACATATGCAACCATTCTTTTTCTTTGAATATAACTTACGTAGTATAACATTTTTTATGTCCAGTTCATTTTGTTTCATTTTTCCAGTTGTAATCCAGCGCTGATTGCGATCGCTGGATGGGATTAATGTAAATTGGGCACACTGTAAAATCGTGTTATTAGAAAAAATTGTATCGTGAGCCGTGGTGTATGTTTTTAGAAAACTGTTGTGCATTTAAATGTTTGGTGTCTCCATTAATATTTAACATACTATTGCAATGTAACTTTGTTATCAAATTGTGAGACATTTCTTTGTACTAGATAACTTGCATGTTTCCTTTACTTACCTTACGAAACGAGGCAAGTAAGTTATTTTAATGTATAAAATGGGTTTTCCTCTTGCATTTTAAATCGCTATTATTGTATGAATTCCTGTTAAGTTGCACCCATTGTCGACTTTAGCACAAGTTATTAGCTGTTTTATCAATTTCATTGACTTTAAACACAATTATCGTATAAGATTAAAAATCATGAAAAAACAACTATGAATTAAACAATGTTTTCCTTATCAATAAAGTCTAAGGGAAAAGTTTTGAACAATGAATCAAATGCTCACGTACACCAACGTTTAAGTTCCTAAGCACGTCGACGACGTCATTATTTAAATAGCATGCTTAAAATATTGTTTAACTTTAATGAAGCGGGGTTTCCCCGATAATATTAAGATCAATATTGAAATCTTTATTTTCCCACTAAATATTATAACTTATCTTAATATTAATTATTAACGTGAACCCTAAGTTTCCTTCCAGTTTAAGTGTCTTAAAGTTATATGAATTTTGTACTATTTTTTTTAAATATTTAATTTTATAATAGTTTTAACAACACAGAAACGAAAAGCTAAAACTTTGCTAAGTCAGTAGCTAATACACAATAATTGTCCATGTCTCTGAAGGGTGTTACCCGTTAAACCAATCGGTCTATCGTTCAATCGCACCAATGGAAATTCAACGGGATACACTTTCTTTTTTTTATTATGTTTTCTTATTATTTACAATTACAAGAAATTAATGGAATAATTGGAAATATTATCCTGTTATGAATATTTCTCTAATCTACTAAGCTATTATAACATTTACTCAGAGTCTATGTTCTAACACGTTTTCCTTATTAAAGACTAGCTGTTCCCTTGCGGCTTCATCCGCATGAAATTATAAAAAGTTTTTTTATTATTTACATTTGTCAAATTATCAATTGCAAATGTCAAAATACCAATTACCTTACTATGGCCATCTTGCTTCCTTGATGTTGGCAGCAACTTATGGTCTCTTTCCCACATTGGGGTTTTTATCCAAATTATTTACCCCCTAAGTTTAATGAAGTGAAAATATATAGCTTAAAGCGTGACGTAAGTGTAGGCCTTTTAATTAAAAAATAATTGTTCAAAAATATGATGTAATTGCTGACGTCTTAGGCAACAAAAAGTGTGTGTTTACGCTTTATTATATTAGTATAGATAAACGTGAAAGTTTAGATGGATGGATGTTTGTTAGAGTTTGTAGCCTAAACTACTGAACGGATCTCAATGAAATTTGGCATAGATGTAGAGGATAGTCTGGAAGAACATATAGGCTACTTGGTTTTGTTTTTTTTTTTTAATACGGACGGAGTCGTGGGCGAAAACTAGTGTAAATAATATTTATTATTCACTATCCATGACATTATTGATTGATGGAATAGTACTTTAGTTTATAATTTTAATATTGAATCATGAATTATTTTAATCTATTCATTCGACACCTGTTTCTCTTGTAATACTGTTGACGTAGCAGAAATCCATAACATCTTTATTATTAACTAGCTTTTGTCCACGACTTCGTTTGCGCGAAATCAAATAAATTTTCTAGTATTAAATATGTACTTAAGCCTATTCAGTGATAATGTAGCTTTCTAATGTCTAAAGATTATGTGAAATAAATTGTTTTTGAATTTATTCGTTACATACAAATATATAAATCTTTTCTCCTTCTACTAGCTTTCGCCAGCGACGACGTCCGCGCGGAATTAAAAAAATATTGTAAATAGCTTATGTTCTCTTCTAGACTGCTCTACATCTATGCCAAATTTCATCGAGATACGGTAACCCGTTTAAGCTACAAACTCCAACAAATATCCATCCATTCAAACTTTCGCATTTATTATTAGCAAGATAATATAAAAAGATAATATAAAATATAAAATTGAAACAATAAAATTATCTATTATATATTCGTATTTATTATACTTATACGAAATGCACAACGCAAGGAAAAAATATGAAATGACAATTTAACGATACGCCCAGCGATTCATGAGATGTTTTTTTCCATCACCGCGAACAATTCGTTGACACGCCAATCTTATGAAGATTACTAGACTTTTTGCATGAATCTTCGTTGATCGTATGATCATGTCCGAAATTATTTTTTTATGAGAAAACTTCGAAAATAAGTTTTAGTTACCGTTCGTCTATGGATTCTTGAAAAAAAAAACTAATGTTTTAATTTTAAGAATATTCAACTTAACAATACATTTTCTAATCAACTAATTTTCAGTTTTCAGTAAAATTTTCATATCAAACTAGCTTTCAAAGGCAACTTCGTTCGCGAGGAATTAAAAAATCGAGTTATAAATATTCCCTCATTTACTCAGTAATACGTAACGTAGCTTTATAATAGTGAAAGAATTTAAAATCAGTCCAGGATACAAACTTTTTCTCTTTATATCTTCACTAGATGTTGCTCGCGATTTTGCCCGCATGATATTAAAAAATAATAAAAAAGCAGCCTGTTACTCACAGATAATTTTTTCTAATGGTGAAAGATTTTTTTTAAATCGGCCCAGTAGTTTTTACGTGAATCGACTACATACAAAAATACAAATCTTTCCTCTTTATAATATTAGTATAGATAACATTAGTAGCCAAATCGTAAATGTATCCCATAAATATTATATTTTGTTTATAGCCAGTGACCTTGAATTTACGTTCCACTTTTTGAATCTTAGGTTCACTATCACACACTTGATAAAAACGAATTATAAGTTGTTTATGAAGAATGACAACAATACGGCCTCACAGATTGTTATGTGTCATTGTCACATTCACCTCTATTTGGTGTCTTCGTTCCTAGCTCGCCGGTTTGAATACAAATTGACATTATTGACCTCTAACTACGCTTATTTCTTTTCGTACTTCCGAATGCAGCTGATTCACGCTGTCACGTAACACCGTCTTCCTCATTCTTGTTTTGTTGACGACTGTACACAAGATCACAGTAAACATGTGTAACAAAATTGTGATAACGATATTTGCTATACAGACTTTGAGTGATGTCTCTGATATATTACCAGGAATACTTGGTTAATGTTTTCTTTGGAAAAACCTGTTTAATTATACAAGTAATATCTGCCATTTATGCTTTATTCAAATTACTAGCTTTCGCCCGCGACTCTGTCCGCGTGAAATTAAAAAAAAAAAACAAAAGTAAGTAACCTTCGTAAGTCAAATTTTATCGAGATTCGTTCAGTCCTTTAGGCGGCAAACTCCGAAAAACTTCCATCTTTCAATCTAAACATTCGTATTAGTAAGAAGTTATTAAAAAGAAGTTCTTACATATACCAACCCTTCCAAAACATACAAGATAACATATGATGAATTAATAATAACAGTTACTACTAATAAATGCTCCTTAAATCCAAAAGTTTATCGTGAGTTTCGTGAGTACAAAAAATATTAATTATCATTTTGTTCACGATGCTACATTGCTGTCTCACAATGGAGACGTGTGGGTTGATGGATTTTGTAACTACAAAGTTCAAGGTCCTTTATGTTATCTATATTTAATATAATAAAGCGTAAACACACACTTCTTTGTTGCCTAAGATTTCAGCAATTACAGCATATTTTTGAATAATTATTTTGAAATAAAAAGCCCTACATTTACGTCAGGCTTTGGGCTATAAAGTTTCATGCTATTAAACTTAGGGGGTAAATAAATTCAATAAAAACCCTAATGTGGGAAAGAGACCATAAGTTCCTGCCAACATCAAGGAAGCAAGGTTGTCAAAGACCTTAGTTGTCATTTGTGCATTTGAATTTTGACATTTGACAAATGTAAACAATAAATAAAGTTTTTATAATTTCACGCGGATGAAGCCGCACAGGAACAGCTAGTATTATTATATTAACAGTGGTAGAGCCCGTTTTAACATCTTAGCAAGAATGGGTCGGCTCGCCCGGTGCTATACCACGACCACACAGAAGACAGGCGTGAAGTGGAAGCAATTCTGCGTTTCGTCTGATGAGTGTGGTGCCAATTTTTCGTCCTTTATCCGTTCCACCCTTTTCTCATAAGGAAGGTATGGATGGGAAAATGGATTTGACGGTGGAGGAGACGCTTAGGAAGGGGAAAGTTTCCCTCCGTAGTTGTAACGTGGTACAGTCAGATTCATAATTATGTTTGAATTTACAAAACCTTAGTAACTTGTAAAGACCTTCGGGTTCAAAATATGTATTCCTTAAAAGCATGTATTAATTGTTGGAAGCATTGTAACATATACATGTACATATGTATATTTTATAAAACGAAAGCTTATACAAGTTTCCGAATTTTAGTAAATCATATACATACTTTTATACTAATAATATAAATGCGAAAGTTTAGATGGATGGATGTTTGTTAGAGTTTGTAGCCTAAACTGCTGAACGGATCTCAATGAAATTTGGCATAGATGTAGAGGATAATCTGCAAGAACACATAGGCTACTTGCTTTTGTTTTTTTTTTAATTCCACGCTGACGGAGTCACGGGGGAAAGCTAGTGTTTACATATTTATCCATCTGACTGTACATGTTATAATCGCTTCTAGTCGATTAGTGTCACAAAACTATCTCACTGTTAGACATCTGTCATAACTTTACGGCCGTAAGCGCGTGCTCGACTGATGAGATTTCTTTTATTGCCGACTAGAGAGCAGTGTCGTGATTCGAACAAGCCGACAATAAAATATCCAATTTATTATCTTTGTACACTCGTGCAGTAAAGTGTTGCATGTAACAAAAATTACTTCTGATGCAACAGTAACGTAAATATAAAAAAACAAGCGATATAGATAATTAAAAAAAAGATTTGACGAAAAAGGTGACGAGTTCATTAATTTTTTAATCGTTAAAAAATAGCGACAAAGTATTGAAAAACAATCGATAAAAACCGTTATTTAATCCGAAAACTTGGCATAAACAGTGCAATCCGTGTACTTGAAATTACATTAAGTTGTATGCGACTGTACTCAAATAAAAAGATGAAAATATTCTTTTATTGTTTACTGGATTGGAACATAGTAGTGAAAAGACATTATGCAGTTTATGTTACAATAACAAACCTGATACATTGTAAATATTTTCTAAGTCAATAATAATGATTTTACTTAGTTCTTAATGAGTACATTTGTAATCTTACATGTTTATGTAAATTAAAAAGTTGCATGTGTACAGTGCAAAACAAAATTCGTACTTTCTCTATATGTTCTAACATTACGGCCATAATATTTTTATTAGTTAATTTACATAGAAATACCTATAATAAAAATACAATATTGAATCATCATCATCATCATCATCATCATCACCAGCTCACTATACGTCCCAACCGAGGGGCTCAAAGCCTACCCGATTAGCCTACAATATTAAATATGAGTACTTAAAATGATGTAACTTTAATATGTCAACAGGAACTAACTTTGTTCTAACATATTAAAATAACGAATAAAAACATATTGCATGTTTCTTGGTAAATAGCACATAGTACTTTGTAATCTTCATTAACAGTTCAATATCGTACAGTCACGAACATAATCGTCATAATATTATTTGTCGCGATAACTTTAAAGTAAATTAAATTTTTTATTCTTTCACAATAAAAAAAATATTCGTTTTTTACACGTGTAGAGTTTTATTTTGGGAGCTCTGCAAGAATATAGAGGCTCGCGTTCATACACACCGAAATAAATTCGAGCGGTGGTTACCGTTTAATCGTTAAATCGCACTTTAACAGTTTTTTAATTTAAATCTTAAAAAAACCTAGACAAATTCTCATTCCAAATATATCTTAACACTAAAAAATAAATGAAAAACTCTATCAATCGAATTTCTTTAACAGTGGATTGTATTTTATACTTTTTATACGCACCAATTTTGTACAAGCACTAGATTTTTTTATGCAGTCATAAAATACAATTGTTTAAGATGTAAGAAGTATGGTATACAATTGTCTGTCATTCTAAACATCATTTTATTTTATTTTTTACTAAACAGGAAAACTACACATGTTAGTTTTCGCATATAAACAATGTAAATAATAGTATGTTAATCGCTAAGAGAACATGACTAAAGAAAACTATGAACAAGGAAAAAAAAGTAAACAATAATTGAAAATAGTAAAAAACAAAAAATCTTAGAATTTAGATGCAATATAAGTGGCTAGGGAGTCGGACAATCAAAGAATTTATTACTTAAATCGCTTACAATGTTAGCAAGCTCCTGTTAGCAAGAAGATCATCATCATCCTCCTTATCCTACTCCCGTAGTGTCGGCGCGACAGGTTTTTCTCCTCCACATCACTCTATCATACGTCTTCTCAGTCATCACTCCCTTCTTGATCATGTCACCTTTCACGGAATCCATCCATCTCTTTCTAGGTCTATCTCTACCGGTGTTCCCTTCCAAACTCATAACTAACGATCTCCTTGTTACATGCGATTCATCCCTCCTCATAAAATGCCCATACCATGCTAACCTTTTACTCCTTACTTCTCTACCACTGGAACTACTCTCAAACTTCCTCTAATATACTCATTTCGTATCTTATCCAATCCTGTTACCCCACACATCCATCTTATCATTCGCATTTCTGCCTCATGTATTCTCCTTTCATCCGTCCCTTTTACTGCCCAACATTCAGATCCATACATCATGACAGGTCTTACGACGGCCTTGTAAATTTTCCCCTTTACTTTAATTAATTGCCTCTCATTCTAAATATGGCTTGTAATTTTATATAAACGATATAAATTTAACATCACTTTTGCCTATGACTGTACCGTAGTTCTAAGGTACTTAATTAACGATTGAGTTTCACAAGCGTGCTCTAATCGTCTTAAGTGACTAATATACAATACGTGAGCGATTTAACAATCAACATTTTTTAGCTTACTTACATTATGTGAATTGTAAAATCACTCGGTGGAGAATGACAAACGGTCCTTGACTGTCAGGTGAGGTTCTTCACCCCAAATTATGATGAGAAAAAGCATTTTGATATTATATTATATTATTGCCGTTCATTTCTAATGTGCGTTTAAAAATGTTTGCAAAAACTTAATTTAATTGTATTAATTACAACAAACAGTTATAACGACTTAAAAATAAACTGAAGTGCGATTTCACATTCAAGTTTTATACTAATTACGAGCTGTCGCCCGCAAACTTGTTGGCGCAAATTTGGACCACCCGTTATACCATTTTGACACCGCGGAAAAAAAAAGTAGCCTATAATATGCCCGTCTATGTCAGCTACCCTTCAGTGAAAGTCTGGTCGAAATCGGCCCAGCCGTTTCGGAGATTACCCGGAACAAACGCGGCTTGCGGACAGACAGACAGACAGACAGACAGACAGACAATTTTCGTTAAAAGCAACGCAAATACATCATCTTCCCGAAATCTGGAATTTTTCTTTTGATATTACAAACAGACACTCCAATAATAAAGTATTTTTTATTTAATTTTATGATATGTACAGAAGATAGATACAGAAGACACTTTTTAAAATCTAATCTAATGTTGGTTTTATTATCAATCCCTTTATCATGACAGAAAGTCAAAAACTTGCATAAAAATACACAAGATCTCGTCATGAAAATTAAAATTATTCTTCGCAGACGATGTCGCGAGTAACAACTGGTCTGCAAAATATTCAATAGCACGGGATAGTATGACCAGGAATTGCAACCACACGGCGCATGATCCCGCTATCCGCATACCGACACTCAAACGAAGCTTGCGATATCAAACGATGTACACATGATTGTAAAACAGATCATCCTGTACATACGTTAGTATTTACAACATACAATACAAATAATTTCGTATGATATGGTACATTTTAGATGAGACCATCGAGTCCTATTCCAGCTAAATGAACCTGGGCGTCGCCGGCCAAGAAGGTTTTCGTATCGTCATCGAGAAAAGTAATACATTTGTGCATCGCCCCTACCGGGCGTAATGTACACCAACAAATCTCGTACAATATTTTTGATGACGTCACGAAATGCGTTCTGGCTACTGTCGCGCAAATATTCATCATAACATAGACCCTCTGCACGTTTTACAAAACAAAAACAAACCGGAATATAAGAGGTGATAAGGAAGTCCTTTTCTTCTACTATCCCTTAAACATTTTTGCCAAAGTTCATAGGTATACTTAACTGATTAAACTCAGTAAAGTTGTATTTTCCTGTCTTCACCTTGGCCCTTTGTAATGGGTCATTATTTCGTGGCATAATAAATTTTCCTCCAAACAACCTTTGATTAATTTCCGGGATCTAACGCACTGACTTTTGTCCTCATGAATCATCGTTTTATTTGCCTTTTTACTATAGAATGTCTATAATAACTTTGTTTATTATTAAATATCGATATCAGAATAATATTATATTAATAACTAATAACAGTTTTAACATTTGCCAGTACGCTTGATATTGCAAAACAATATAATATTCAATTTCTTTTGTTATAAAATGTTAGATATCAATTCTGATGACGTCACGGTGGTCATCTTATGCAACGTTCAAAATGTTTACATTTCTACACGTAAATATTTATTACATTCTATCAAGAAGAACTAGAAAAGTACTTAATCATTTGGAAAATGTAACTAACTATCATATCTCACGAAATATTTACATCACATTTACACGATATTGCTAATTGATTTCCGCAGGAGAAATCCATGAGGCATGGGCGTCGCCAAGAAGATACAGGAGCTGGTCCCCACTTGTGGAAAATACTTTGATTAAGACCATACTAATAGTAGCTCCCCTAGCTAACCTAGATCTAATCAGGTTAATATGTGGGTAAATATAGTCTGTGCTCAGTTCAAGTGGCATTAAGCGTTCCGCTGCTCGTTTGCCCCCTTCTCCTATAAAAAGTACCACTTATACAAAAACCAACAATAAACACGGCGTGAGTCCAAGACATTTTAATAACATTTTTTCGGTAGCAAACGCCCGGCTAGATGACCATGCCTCAATCCGCCACGCGCCGCCGCTCGCGGCCTCTACTTGTTATGACAGAAATTGACAATTACATAATCTGCAGATAAACATTAATGACGCCATTTTGTCATTGTGCTTTGGTATTTTAAAAATGCGCTTGCGAACAATGTTGGCTGTAACTGAGTCATTTGTACCTTAACGACCATATGGCTAATTTAAATTGACCTGTCAGTCTTGTTTTTTAATTCAATATAAAACTATATTATATATTTTACAAATACCTCTGATACGACGTGGCTTTGGTTGTCCTTTGTTGGCTCAAGATTTAATGGTTGATGCTAGAAAATAGTGAAATTATCTATTTACGCTTATAGAAAGAATTTGCATCTTACTGATATAATAAATGCGAAAGTTTAGATGGATAGATGAATGTTTGTTAAAGTTTGTAGCTTAAACTACTGAACGGACCTCAATGAAACTTTAATATTAAATCAATAAAATTACATCGGCATAAATGTAGAGGATAGTCAATAACACATAGGGTACTTACTTTTTAATCCCATGCGGACGGAGTCGCGGGCGAAAGCTAGATTTAAATAAAGTGCATGACTTTCATGTTTACCTTTCAAAGTGACAGAAAAGGATGTCGTTTGAAAAATGGAGAGAAGGCGATAGAAGGATATCATTATTTGGGAAAAAGGAAATAGTAATTGCGAACTAATTTAGGAAATTATGAAATAATTTAAACCTTAAAATGAATTATAAAAAAGTGAAATAAAACAACAGTCTAGCAACACGAATAAAAATATAATAAACAATAATGATCTTATCTAAAAATAACAAAAATGCAAAATTAGTTCGAAATTATAAGTTTTACAAACGAGATTAAAGTATCAGCTAACAGTCTAATCATGGCGATTGTAATTACATTATACATATAATGAGTAATAGAAATAGAAAATGTTACAAGATAAATTTAGCGATGTTAATGGTAAATATTTCTGTCTTGTCCTGTTGTAATAAACGACACGCTAGTCTCTTATGAAATTGTTTATGAAAAAGATTAAGAATAAAAAAGTAATTTCCTATTTCTTGTTGCAGCAATGTCGGCCGATGGGTCGACGACAGATATCAATGGGCTGCTCAACGACACTGGTGAGTAATGTTATTTATTTTCTTTATAATAGCTTGTTTATTTTTATTTTTACCTTATCCACTTAAATTCCCCAAATCCATCTGAATAAACTCGGCAAATCAAAGAGATGGACAAATTATGAATGAACGGATGTTTTATTTACCACTACAATTAATTTATAAAGATAATATAACATAACGCCATCTATTATCATATCGATTTAGTTTTTGTTGAAAAGCGCCATCTATGTCACATGTGATAAAATATGTCCCTTTAAATTTCGTAAACTTTGTACAAGATGGCGCTGTATTAAGTTATGTTTCTTGTAATCGAAATTAAATATTTTACAACAGATGTCGCTGTAAATATTGTTTGTGTGACATTAAAATAATTTTAGATATCTAGCAATAGATGGCGGTATATGTTGGAGAAGAAACTTAACAGTTAACAAAATTAATTAAATAAAATAAAATGTTATTGTTTAAATGTTTTTATTTACTTAATAAAAATAAATATTAAAACCGAAAATTTTACCTTATCTATAATTTGAAAGTGGGTGATATTTATTATGTCCAATTTTGTAGGAAAATTTGCGTCAATATCTTGTATTTTAGTTTTTTTAATAAACTATTTTATAACCTTTATCTACCTACTTTGTCTATTATTACCTTTTTGCATAATTAACATTTATTAATCCACATACGTAATATCTCCATTTAAAACTTATGCTGCAAGTCCATGGTATTCAGACATTGAGGAAAATCCTTGTTATTGTGGTCGCCTTAAGGATGGACGCAAGAAACCCTATCCAAATCCATTGCGTAATATCATTACAGACGAATCAATATTACGTCAGAGCGAAGCTAACGCCCTCGCTTATGGTATAGAATCTAACGGTCGGTTACTCATTCTTATGATGAATGAACAGTTGTAAATCAACTTATCGAGTTCAAGAAAGCGTTTCAAGAAACCAATACCAAGGTATTGTGCTTTATTTAAAATCAGAACAGCGCAGCGTTTCAAGTTGAGAACTTCCTGTACCTATCCCTAGTGGGTTTTTCATCAAATAAAGTTTTTTAAAGAAACTAGGTTTTTCCATGTCACTGTATATGAATGTCTAGTAAAAGCTATAAATAGACGGTTTGTTACATTGATTTTTGTATAATTTCGATCTCGTTTTTTAATGTATACATACGGTTAAGGTAAAGAACCGGACGCTAAGGGAAATTCCAAAAAGTATGTACGATGACTGTTTCCATTTAGAAGACAACTAAGTGGACAGTATCCGTATTATGCCAGGATGTTGTACTGTTATTATGCAAGTTTTTCTCTTTAAATTGGCTTAAAAGCAAAACAAACCCTCTTCTCGTAAACAGAAAAAATAAAGTCAATAAAATCGTAGGGCAGTTATATCAGAACTAGTTTTCGCTCGCAACCTTCCGCGTAGAATTAAAAACATAAAGTAACTATACTATGTGTTCTTCCAGACTATGCCAATAATTTAGGCGGCAAACTGTACGACAAATATTCATGTAAACTTTCGCATTTATAATATTATTATAATTAAGTAGTAAAATTTGTTAAAAAATTAAGAAAGTTCATACCTACTTTCACACGTAGCTTGAATATTATTATTTTTTTTAATTTGCTTGTGAAAGAAATCGATCTTTAATACTTTTATATAGATTTCTTATTTATCTTGATAGAGAATTAAATTATTAATCCTAATTGGTAAGTCACATTATGTAATGCCATATTATGAGTCACATATTGACTAGAGGTGACGTGGGTATAGTAAATTATTTTAAAAAAGTCAACATGCTTTGACGAATGACTAGTTTTCATCATAAAAATATGACATTTTACAGATCTGACGCAGTATGATCTCATCGGTTTGGCGAATGTACGTAATTTTTTGCGTAATCAAACGTGTTTAAGCGTGCGAAATTCACGTGTTATTTGGTTTCACGTGTTTTTTTTATTAAATATATTATTATTGAACCTTTGTTATTGTTTATTGTATTAGTAAAAGAATATTGTAGTTGGTTAAAAGTTGTCTTTGCTTCTCTTTTCTTAGTTTAAGGCTAGTCATTATTGGTTTGTCTACTGTGTCAGTAATATTTCGTGTTTATGTTGAGAATTAAGTATAAGTAAAATTTGAAATTGTGTCTTAATATAGTAAATAGGGGCCAAAAGAAAAACAAACTGAGTAAAACATCAATTAGCAACACACGTCAGTCCGATGTTATGTTTCAAACTGTTTGAAGCACGTGTATCCCGAACTGTAGTGTTGTTATAGAAACAAGAAGCTGTTTTCAATTTATAATTAAACGGCAATACACCTAATCTTACTAATTATATAAATTCAAAAGTTTAGATGGATGTATGTCTGTTTATAGTCTAAACTGCTGACCGGATCTCGATGAAATTTGGCATAGATGTAGAGGATAGTCTGGAAGAACACATAGGCTAGTCACTTTTGCTTTTTTTATAATAATTCCACGAGGATGGAGTCGTGTGCGAAAACTATATTAGATATTTTGAATGGGTATTCACTAGTAATATAATGCGGTACTTATAATATTATAATACTATAAAATTCCTTAGGTTAAGGCGAGGTTGGGGCGACCGCTTAGGGAGGACATAAGGCGATATGGCCGTCTTTTATATTACAGTTATAGGGCGTCGTAGAAATCTAGTCCAGGGCGCCGACAATGCTAAAACCGGCCCTGTATTGAACTCATATTTTTACTTAAAATCTTTGTTCAAAGATTATTATAGCAGTTTGTCTTTTTCATTGGCTAGTGACGCTTATAAAAGGATTTGTAAAACAAAGTAGTGTATTACAAAAAGGTTAAGGTATCATACAGATAAGACGCAATAAGGACGTATTGTTTATAACATAAGTTATTATTTAACTGCGGCTTATGTGACGCAACTAATGTATTGACATTGAAAATATCGATTTAACTTGCATGTTAAAAATAACCGTCTTGTCATGGTTGCAGTAACAGCAACTGCTTGTTACTGTTTATTTTATTCGCAACGTTGAGAATGATTGTCATTTGTTTAAGTATGAAAAATCACAGTTACGACTGAGGGGCCTTCAAGAAAAGAGCATACTCCTCGCTTATAGCCCGGCAACGTATTTGCGGTTCCCCTGACGTTGCGGATGTCCATGGACAGATCAATTAACATGAGGCGATCCGTTGCCCGCCCGAAAAACCTGCAGAAACATTTTCTTTTCTTTAATTTATGTCAGCTGGTCTTTTTGACCTAGCTTCTTTGCGATTTTCATACACACAATCGTGTCGACTCCTTGTCTCTGTAACCATGGCAACCATAGTGACGTCAGTGCTCTTACTACGTTTGATATATTGTTATTATTTCATTGTACTTTTTGTACGCTCGATTGCGTCAAACTAACAATGGTTGGAGTAACATAATAATGTTGTTGTCAACCCAGACAATGTGTCTGACGTCAGAGGGAATTAAAGGAATTCAATCTTAAATTTGAAATCCTTATCCCTTTGTAGGATTAATATAATATCGAACAAATCTTTCTAGTGGAAAGTTTATCTTTGTACTTACGGTACTTTTCCTTTAATTTGACTCAGCCTGTATAAGGTTTTGTTTTCAACCGTTAGTCATTTGTCCTCGCAACCGCAAACAGCGAGATGTAACGATAAGACGAGACGTTATGTCAAAGTGAACGCACACGACATTTCCTGTGTACAAAGTGATATAATTTGCCTCTTGGTACTGATGGTAATACTATGCTGGTGTTTCATAGAACACAACCACATAATTTCTTAACATCAGACTGGTTTAATGATGTTTTGCTTACTTCTAACTATTATAATAAATGGATGTTTGTTATGCATAACTCCAGGACGACTCAACAGATCTTGCTTTTTTTTATATTATAAGGTGGCAAACGAGTAAGCGGCCACCTGAATCCGCCGAAAATGGCGACATTCCATAGACATTCGCAATACCGGATGCGTTGCTTACCCTTAATCGACGAAGAAGGAGACGCACATAAAGAGTATATTTCCTCTTCCTATGCGTCTCCTCCACCGTCAAGTCCACGTTCGCTTTCCATCTTATTCTCATGAGAAAAAGGGTGGGAAGAAAAAGGGAATAAAGTTGGGCCTCCGGCACCACACTCATCAGACGAAACGCGGAATTGCTCCCGCTTCACGCCTGTCTTCTGTGTGGTCGTGGTATTGCACCGGGCGAGCCGACCCATTCGTGCTAAGATGTTAAAGCGGGCTCTACCACTGTTGTTGCTGTGCAATAAACGTAAAACATATTCTAGAGAACACATAGACTACTTACTAGTTTTTTAATTCCGCGCAGACGAAGTCAAAGACTAGTCTTTGACTCCTCTACTAGTAGCTACTAGTAGAGGAGGCTAGTAGGTAGTATAGTAAACAAGATTAGAACAAGGTATTACACGTAATGTTTATCAATAAGATTTTTCCATTCTCGTCTTAATTTATTTATATTTTAAACAGTTCAATGTTTTTCTCATGACATCTTTTAGGTTTTAGCTGTCAATGTACTGAGATTGATAAGGCTGTATATGTTTAGTTGATAGGTAAGATTTGTTTGTCCTTACTTAAAGTTTTTACTATCAACTTTTATTATTTAAATGTGAAAAGTTTAAAACAAAAACGAACAATCAATCTTGTTTTTTTTTTATTTGAAAATACGCACATCTTGTGTGTTTTTTTGTTATTAATCTGTGAATGTAAGTTAACACAGTTGTATGTTTTGATAAAATGTGTACGCAGATAGCATTGATCGGGGAAGGTTCCATTCCGCTGTGATAACTGTAGATAGGAGAGTCAGGGGTCGTCCGTTATTTAGTATGATAATGTTATCGCACCCCCTGCGGATCGCTGTATTGATAATCCACGTCAAACTTACGTTATCGTACAACTTATGAAATAATGGAAAAATGTTACATCATGATTATAATTATTCTGCAAAAGGTCATTGACTTTGGTGCATGATTACATACTAAAAGAAGCAATGACCTATGTGTATGGTGAAGAATACGGTGAAGGAAAACATCGTGATGCAACCTGCATACTCCGGCGAAGAAATTCAAAGATATGTGTGAAGTTAACCATCTCGCAGTGAGCCAGCGTGGTTGACCATGGCCTAGTCACCTTAACTAAGGGTAGACTCCGAGCCCCTCAGTGGGGACGTATAGTGAGCTGGTGAATATATGGTGAAGAATAGAATTAGAAATGACAGGTGTTTCAGAGTAGACGTAAATATATTATTTTAGAATACTCCTTTTCGTTTAATATTTACTAGCTTTTGACTACGACTTCGTCCGCACGGAATTAAAAAAACTTAATAAGTAGTCTATGTTCTTCCAGACTATGTTTAATGTTTGTTTAATTAATAATTTATAAGTCGTTTTAGAGATAAGTACGTAGTAACAGATTATCTATTTATCCAAACTTTCGGATTTATAATGACTTAGTATGATTACTTAAAAAATGTATAATACATTTTATAATCTTACTAATATTATAAATGCGAAAGTTTAGATGGATGGATGTTTGTTAGAGTTTGTAGCCTAAACGGCTTAACGGATCTGGATGAAATTTGGCACACATCTAGCGCATATTCTGGAAGAACACATAGGCTACTTGTTTTTTTTTAATTCGCAGAGTCGCGGGCGAAAGCTAGTTTTCAATTAAACTTCTGTAGTAAGTGTGTGAACTACTGAGTTTCGTTTTTTCAGAATATAGATGCCTTAACTATAAATACGTTCACGGTTAGTAATGTTTATAAATTGTTTAATTGGTACCAGTAACAACACTGAGTGTGTTTAGTACATTTTGAGGTCGGAAACTATTTTTAATGGAATAAACCTTGAGTAAAGTATTTTGTGTCGCCAATCAATCCGAGTACGAAATAATTATTAATGGTCTTGTGAAAAAAATGTTCATAACAAACATGCAAGCTTGTATACTAATATTATAAAGAGAAAAGATTTGTATTTTTGGATTCTTGTGTGTATTGAAATAACTAAAAAATACAAGGCCGATTTTAAAAATTCTTTCATCGTTAAAAAGCTACGTTATCGCTGAATAACATATGCTATGTTTTTTTACTATATTTTTGATCTCACGTGGACGAAGTCGCGAAAAACAGCTAGTATCTTATACGTTGTAAGATATTTCAAATAGCAATTAATCTTTTATTCCACTAGATTTAGGTGACATCTCCATGATCTAAAAGGCATTTCTTGCCTTATTCATCAAACACTGCGAATAAAGAATGCTTTTATATAAAACTAGCTGTTCGCGTGCGGCTTCATCCGCGTAAAATTATAAAAACTTTATTTTATTGTTTACATTTGTCAAATTCTCAATTGCGAATGTCAAAATGACATGACAAACCATGGCAATCTTTTTTCCTTGATGTTGGCAGCAACTTATGGTCTTTTTCCCACATTAGAGTTTTTATCCAAAATATTTACCCCTTAAGTTTAATGGCGTGAAAATATATAGCCTAAAGCGTGACGTAAGTGCAGGGCTTTTTATTAAAAAAAGAATTATTCAAAAATATATTGTGATTGCTGACATCTTAGGCAACAAAGAAGTGTGTGTTTACGCTTTATTATATTAGTATTATATTAGACTACAATTTTTTAACTAAAAGAAAAAAAAACCTTTCAACATTTGTATATAGAAATGGTAGAGAATTGTGAAAATGTTATAAAACTCATCTATGGAGAACCACACTCAGGGTTTTTACTTGTTTTCTATATTATTTATTTCGTGTTATTTCTTATTTTATTTGTATAATTTGTTTATTATTTAAGCTGTGATTTTTTATACCAAATCTTAAGGAACCATCTTAGTGCTCATTTAACTAATATATGTGTTGTTTGAATTGTTATTTCAATATTTCATACCAAAGACGTCATATATAGGACATTATGGCGTGATCCAGATAATGATGTTTTTGTCTGCAGTTATTAATAATATTTTATTTTAATATGTACGTCATCTATGACCTCCTAGTACAATCGTATGATTATATCCACAATGTTTGTAGTTGTGTTCTAGATTAACGTTGTACCACGTATTTACAATTACTTTTAATTTAAGAACTGGTTTCACATTTCTACTTTGTGTCGTACTGAGTTATAATTATTCCGTCTTGTTCTAAGACTTTTATTAACTAAGTTTTTATCAGAAGTATATATTTTTTTGTACCCTCGTGAGAGCCCTATTAGCACCTGCTGCTATTGGTGAAGCTTGGTACCTAGGATAAGGTTTTCTTGCTAGATATGATAAATATGTACAACGTACGTACTATCTACAAATAACCTACTTCTATAGGTACCTATAATTCTTAAGTATCACTTAACTACTCTTTACCTTACTTCATAGGATCATTTCTATAGTAAGTTCTTCACGAAATTCACATCACAAATGTATTTGAATTATAAAGACACGAAAATTTGTTAGATTTGAATGCAATTTTAATATCTATTCTAAGTGCGTACTGTAAAACGCGATTTTTGTCCCCGGATTTTCTTATTGGGTTATTAAGGTTTTTTTAACAGCTTTATATAGATTATCGGATGACAAACGTACAGATATAGAAATATTTATCGCAGCGTAGGAGTAAGTGTTTATTTCAGCAATACATTATAATGCCCATCAAGGCCGAAACTTTATGGATAACGCGAAAATTCATTTCCTGTAAGATTTAATACGAATTGATATGATTAGGTGATACCATTGAAACAATTTCCTTGCGCTCTTTCCTCAAGGATAATAATAAAAAGTTTTATTGTATTATCAATAAAACTTAATATGTTTTTGAAGTTGTAAATCTATGATTTCTTGGTAGTCAAATAAGACTATAAGACGTTATTGATTTTAGATGTTTTTTTAAGACCTTTCCTGCTAGTGTTTTAAATAAATAAAAATATTTACGAGTTAACTATAAGATGTATATGTTTTTTAAATTCATAGGTCTGTGAAGTTACTTATGTGTCACTTTGCATTATGCAATGTTAATTCTTTACATTGTCATGTCACGTATGGATAACATTAAATGACGTGGGTCTGTTTGTTTCAATTTCTCATATCAACATGTTTACGTTATTTTTTTCGAACTCAACCTTAAAATGCATTAAACAGGCAATATAATAAAATATATTTTGTGTTTATACTTAATGCAACAAATTTACCTTAGTAAATATCCATCCATACTCCATAAATTACATTATAGTGAGTTTTAATGCTTAATTTTTTAATTGTATATACGTTTATTTATTTTTTTCTTCAATTTAAAGCAAGCCAATTTGTTTAGTTTTCATTTAATTTACATTTTTATTTTTTTTTTCATTTCAGAATCGGATCTCACTGAGCTATCACATGTCGGTAAGTACATCATATTTTCATAATTTTATTATCAAAGAAAACTTGTAAATATCTGAAGAGAATAATATTATAGGATTTCGTGGCAATAAACTCTAATCGTATATCGAATTACAGGAAATCAAAATAATTAAAAAACCAAATAGCTTCATCATAAAATGTTTATGATTGAATGACATTTCTAATTTTATCGTTATGTGCAATATTAAAGGTAAATTGTGTCAGAATTTCAACACATTATTGATACGATTCAACAGTAAATTCCATAAATTATATTGTTTTTTACAACATAATGACAAAAGCAATGTCAGCCTGTTTATGCCAGTTATTATTATAAGGCCTATTATCAATATCTTTCGATAAAGTCGCATCACTTAATCTTAATTTTTATCACACATATGATGAAACAGTATAAAAACATACGACAGTATCGATATGTTTTATATCTTGCGCTGAAAAAAAACAAACTCTATTAAAGTGTCAAAAAAATATAACAAGGAAAAATACATTTTTTGTCTTATGAATATAAATGCTAAAGTTTAGATGGATGGATGGGTGTCTATTAGAGTTTGCCGCCTAAACAGCTGAACGGATCTCGATGAAATTTAGCATAGATGTCGGAATACTTGAAGAACACATAGGCTACTTACTTTGGGTTGTTTTTAATTCCACGCGGACGGCGTCGCGGGCGAAAGCTAGGCAATAAATAAATAATAATCTTCATATTAGGTATTGCATGAAATTTCGTAATATTTTTTAAAGCATTTTCCTTCGAATACATTTTAATAAGATAAAATTTTACAACTTTTACTACTTCATATCGTAAAAATGATGTCAGAAGTTTATGGTAGTTAATCATAAACGAAAATAAATGATATTACCGATATCTATTAAGTAAAGTTAAAGAAGACGTACATCTTGGCTTAAAAATCTGCGCCAGTGGTTTAATAAAAGCACACGTTCCTTATTTAGAGCAGCAGTGTCGAAGGTTCAGGTTGCCATAATGGTTGCCAACCTCCGATAGGAGATGGCACTCGAAGAAGAAGAAGATTAAGTCACTAGTAATCTTAATTTAAATCGAGTGATGAAACAAGATTGCAAACATGATACTATCGGCGTCAATATGTTTATCATACAAAACATGTTTATTTCTAATATTATACATTACGTATATAATTTTATTATTATATTTACGTATTTAATAGCAGATAGTGTAATAAGAGTTCCCAGATTTAAGTTCAAGGGTTTATGGTTTGATTGAAACAACTATAATAATAATTTTTTAATATAATTATGCCAATGTCTAAACATCACATTTATAATAATGTCAGAAAATACATAGTTCGTGACTTGAAAAGTAAAGAAATACATTCTAATCTTTTATTCATATTATTACGACATAAAGAATTGACGTAGACAGACATTGACAGCTTCCGACATGTTCTACGCAAGCACTGGATTATTATTGTTTGTATTACATTCCATTTGAATAACTATGAGATAAACAATTCGCTTTTAGCTAATTATTATGAAGTACTAGCTTTCGCTTGCGTCTCCGCCTTCGTGGATTAAAAAAAAAAAGTGAATAGCTTTTGTACTTATAGACTATAGACATCTATGCCAAATTTCATCGAGATCCGTTCAGCCGTTTAGGCAACAAAGTCTAACAAATATCTATCCATCTAATCTTTCGCATTTATAATATTAGCAATTAAGTATCAATTTAACTAAATAAAACAAATTAAGATTGAAGTGAAGTTGAAGAACGGAGTGATGACTGAGATGACGGATGATAGAGTTATTTGGAGGACGGGGCGCCGACCCTACGGGAGTAGGATAAAGTAGGGGAGATGAAGTGAAGTTACTGCCACCGTTCTGGAACGAAATCCATAGTCGAGATGAAGAGCGATACGCTTCTGTTTTGCGGAATAATTAAAATATATAAATAATTTGTTTGTGTAAAAGACTCGTATCGAATCTTTAAAATCGCAAATACATGGCTGGACTCATAACAACATTTATCAAATAAAATCTGAGCGGAGGATGTAACTAATAAATTACAAAGGAAATTTCCAGTCGCACAATTGCATAGAAAATATACCAGAGTACTATAATACTTATGTTTCGCATCTGAACAGCGGGCATGCGTTTCAATTAAGGCCTATAACCGTAATTGACCGTGTAGTTGTTCGCAATGTGCGACAACGGAACACACAAAAAGTATAAACTGCATAACAATGTTGATGCAATTTTTCAACGTAAAAATGTACTTACCATTACATTTCAGTTTTATGTATTCAACCGTAAAAGTTTAATCCTAACGTTAGTTTTCATAAAAAAATTTAAACCAGTACTTCAAAATTATATTAAATCTTTTCTAATAAATTCTACAGTAAAGAAAGTTACAACTTCATTTTTTCAGCCCTTTACATAAGCGACCATTAGCTTAAGCGAGCTTTACAATAACCAGGAGACGATGAAACCCTCTAGATGCTACGAAAATCTAAAATCGATATTAAAAAATCTAATGCTGCTACCAGCTCACTATACATCCCCACCGAGGGGCTCGGAGCCTACCCTAAGTTAGGGTGACTAGGCCATAGTCAACCACGCTGGCCAAGTGCGGGTTGGTTGACTTCACACATATCTTTGAATTTCTTCGCCGATATGTGCAGGTTGCATCACGATGTTTTCCTTCACCGTAAGAACGTCGGATAAATTATGTACATATGAAAATTCGAAAAATCGAAAATCACATTGGTACATGGCGGCGGGATTCGAACCCAAGACCTGTAGATTACAAGTCAACTGCTTAAACCACTGAGCCACCGACGCTCCATCCTCGCGACGCTCCATCGCTCCAAAAAATCTAATGGTTGCAGCCTAAATCATCGGCTGGCGACACCCGTGGAATGTATAGCTGAAATCTCTTTTAAGAGCTTTGATTAATCCTTTCAGGAGATTATAATAATTAATTACGTGTTTATAATTTTAAAATGAATTAGACCGTTGTTTGGCATTAAATTACATTATTAATTATCCCGGTAAGTTACTTGATATCTGACATCTGAAAATGTAAGGGTAGGGTTAAGAATACGAAGTGTGGACAGGAAATAAACAGAATCTGGCAATCTTCCAACAGATTTAATACAGCTTTATTTACTAATACTTAAAACAATGGAATTGATTATCATACTCCGATACAACAAAGACAGATTAAAATAAACTTAAACGCGTATTCGGAACTAACAATGGACATCAAGATGAGTTGTGCCAGTAATGACCGAATACTGGAACGTCATTTAAATATGTAACAGCGTCTTAAATGATAAGACCACGCTTGAACTCCAAATTCATTACATATTTTGACGTCTATCAATTTGTAAGAGGAGCTTACGAAGCGAAGTATTTATGATTCGTTTCAGTATATAGCCGGCATACTCCTTCTGTTTACAGATTGTAAAAACATTTCTTTAAAGAAATGTCTCTCCTAGATTAAGTAATTACAATTGGAAAATATTTATTGGAAATAAAATTGCTTTCTACTTCTTCTTTAAATAATAAATAAATAAATATTAAAAAAATCATAAAATATTAAGTATGTGACCTCCGTAGACACGCTGAATTTAGTCTAAACCCTAATTGTTCTTTACATGCGGAAAATAATACTACGGTAATGAGTGAAATTAAAGACGTAATATATTTAAAAGGCTTACGTTAAAAAAAAGAAAAACACATTATCATTTGATTGTTTTCAAGTCTCATTGCAATCATTTCTGAGAAGGCGCAATCTTGTTTTGTTTGTGTAAACTATTTTTATTTTTCTAAGACGTAGTACGTTTTGTTTTGACGGTTTGAAGCTGTCCAGAATATGCCAAATTGAACATAGATTAATGCATACTAATTATGTTTAACATTTTTAATATCGTTTTATATTTTTAGGCAGACATACATTTATTGTACGAGATAGAAGGATAATTGTAATAAAATGTTTACTTTAACTTATTTTAAAAAATGTTTTAATGTTTTAATAATTAGTGACCTTCATGTTCTATTTAGTAAACATTTGATAAATTAACAAGCTCAATAAAACCAGGAAGAAACAATAATTATGACACGAGTTACACAATTAATATGTTACGAGTATATTGTCCGACATAACAGCATTTGTTGAATTGCGCAACATACGATAAATTGCATTGCAATTAATGCGATAATTAATATCAATTGTTGAAGAATACAAAGCTGTCTCTATAAGTAGACTGCTCTGTGATGGGAAACAATTAAACTCAACTGGATTATTTGTGTAAGGCGAGAAAAGATCGGGCGAAATGTGCGCAGTAACCTCGCTGTGCGGCATTGAAGAATGTTTATCGAATATTTTTTTTACATCACTAGATAAAAATTAACTATGTTATCTTTAAAGTTTCTATGTTATATTACGACTATTTTGGTTTTTTATCATTGACTAGCCATCCGCCCCAACTTCACCTGGGTGACAAAGAATATACGTCTAATATCTTTTCTGTCTTATCTACACTTCCTGTTGATGTAAAATATAGCCTATGTTACTCAGTCATAGTATCAGTAGTAGTCGTATCAGTAGTATCGGAATTTATTAAATAAAATAAATCAAACCTTTCCTCTTTATAATAATACTAGCTTTCGCCCGCGACTCAATCCGCGTGGAATTAAAAAAAACAAATGTGATTTGCTTATGTGTTCTTTCAGACTATCCTCTACGGCTATGCCAAATTTCATCTAGATCCGTTCAGACGGTTAGGGTACAAACTCTAACAAACATCCATCCATCTAAACTTTCGCATTTATAATATTAAATAAGATAGATAATATTTGTACTGTTATTCCCCTTAACTTGTCTCGGAAAATATTATGGAAAAGTACTTGTTACAATACGATTTATAAGATAAGGCTATTAAGATATAATATGTTAATATTTATTCATAGAACTGGACTTTTCATTCATTATCTACCGACATACAAGTTTATAACTGTTGTGATTATTTTATATGTATTATAGTAAACAAATTCATACTAAATCAAAACAGAATAAGAGTATTGTGGTTGAATAAATGAAGCATTTATTCACATTTTTTTGCAAAATTTAAGTATCTTAGCTTAGCTAATTTATTATAATTTTAAATTAGTGTTCGTATATGAAATAAAACCTTAAATAAAGGCGTCAAATCAACGTTTTATTACATCTTATCTTAAAGGACGGCGCGGTTTACATTTTCTATCACACGTCCTATTTCGCTTTACAGTGACTGACTGACGATCTTATTATAAAATCAAATTATTACATTGTAAGTTTGAATGGGACTTTGCCAAAAATCTATGTAGGTACATTTGTCACGGTCAAATACAGTTTTTTTTATAGGTAATTACACAGAGATGGGCCCCTTTTTCCCCTTTAGATTTAAAATAATTATTTCCCAGGCAGATTATGAGTATGTTGGTTTGATTTGAAGCAAATTTCACTGTCTGCTTTTAATAAATCACTGTCTAATTTTCGACGTCACGGACACAATACCCGCGCGGAAAAACACTACAAGGCAATAACTTGGAACGACAGTTAACGGCTTCTTTGGAGAACAAGTAATTGTTGAAAAACTTCCACTAAACATGGAAATGTTTGAATCCAATCGCCAATGCCATGACATAAAAGTCGCGTCGTTCTTCTGTAGTAATAAGTATTGCAAATGTATTTAAATCATGATTACAATTTATGTTTCGTGACCAATATGGTTTTTGTTCTTTGTACTGAAAACTTAGTTACGCCAGCAAACCATTCTATCTTTACTATTATGAAGCTGGTATTAGAATATTTATGTGTCTCAAAAGAACCCACGTCATTATCCAACGGAAAAACGGACGTCGTTAATGTGTATCAATCCATTGTTCCTACATACATCAGTTTCAAATTTTCTATTTCAAGAAATACTCGTTTCGTTTCAAGCGCTTTGACTAAAATACACAATAGAAATCATGTGTTAAGTTTCAGCTCTCGTGGTCAATTAAAATTTAGAGAAATTAATTTTTAAACACTTTTTCAATCATCATAACAAACAAGACATTTTATTAAAAACTTTTTCAGAATCAAACAAAAAGAAAATAATTATAGATAGATATAGAGAATTTAAAAAGTTATAAGAAACACAAACCACAATTATAGACTAGAATAATTTACTAGACTTGAATCTAGATCTTGCAGATAGAAAACAGGTCAAAGAGCCCTAGCTGTCAAATGTAATAACATAAAATCATGAACAGGAAGATTGAGATAGAATTATAACTTTCTTAAAACGGGTTTATGATATTAAGATACGGATTTATAAGACTGGTTTTTCTGTAAATAAAAGCGATATTATATCTGGTATTTACAAAATTAATGCTAGAAATTTCTAGAAAAATAAGAAATGAAGACTGGGATACAAATGTCAATCTTAGATAACTAACGCGCAAACTATTTATTTTGCATTGCGTAACTAGATGGCGTTAGTGTACCTTGGAGACTGCATTGTTCGAGTGAGCGTTGAGTTTAAATTTTAAACAGTGGTCCTATCATAGATTTTCTTTGAACCTTACTTAGTAAAGGACAATATTACAGGAGACCTTGTATTTTATAGGTACTATGCTGATAAACGTTGAATGAATATGGGCCATTGCCGACGGAATGAGAATGTTTAAATTGCGAATCGTAATAATTCAAATCGAACGATTGACTAGTCTTTATTATTAGTTTAAAGGAATATAAAATATACGATACATTAGTATACATCGGACTCAAAAGATTTAATATTTAACAATTGAAATTGGGTAATACTCGTAGTGAAAGACCGTTGACGCCGATCCAATTTCGATCGTTAGTTCAAAATAGACGGTTGCAAACGGTTAAAAAAAATCTTGAGACGTAGTGATTGGATGGGGCGTGGGTGACTGATTTCGTTTCACAATGTCACGAGCTGGGGCTACCACATGCTTTTATAAAAAAGATATGCTATTCTATATTTAAAAACAGCTTCGATACGAAAAACAGCTGTTGCGTGAACTGTTAGTTAGCGTTATATCATTTCATAACATTCACTTTGATTAAAATTTTGACAAGATTATAATTGTAGAGTAATTTTTATTGTAGCATATAAGTAGTTCAAGACCAAACCTTAAGCCTTATGGGTTTAATTTCAAGTATCTCTGATATATATGTCGCAGGGAAAATATGGCGGCGGGGTATTCCGACGACAATAGTGAGTTTCCTTGTCGCTGGGGGTATGTTTCTATTCGTGGCAGAGTCCGTAACGCGTGATGGTTTCAACAGCACCGTTCTCGCTGACAGCCACGAAAGTAGTGCGTCCCTTCTGACGGTCACTAATGAAGTGAGCTCTTCCTGACTGTCACCACCATACTGAGCTCTTGCTAACTGTAGCCACGGTAGTGTGCTCTTCCTGACTGTCACCACGGTAGTGAGCCGCGCTCTGCTCGCTCGGCCCTTTTAACACGTTGAGTCCATCAAGCGCTGACAAGCCGCGCTGGCGTTACGTAGTACTCTTTACTGCCGCATGTCGCTAGTGTCGCCATGATGGCGCTAGTGTTGCATCGATTCCGACATATACATATTTTGTAGATAAATATATCTGAAGAATGAAAAAACATTTTTCTTGACTGTAATATCAAGAAGTTATGTATGTATTAAGCTATTTTAAATGAACTGAAATGATGAACCTATTTTTGAGTCTACTAAGACGCAACAATCCGTCATTCAATTAACGTTATCGTCATTTAGAAATGGTTCTTATGCCATCGTAATAAGTTTTCAATTACTATTATATTTTCGGGAGTAATTTTCCCGCGTAATTTGCGCACTAATTTTCAAATGGTGGCGCAATGCGTATATGTGAAATATAAGATAATGACGTATGCGTCTTATGTTGACGTATCTAAAATTTTCTTATGCATAATGCAAAAAGTATTACATAATTGATGGAATAATGTGACGAATGCTGTGAAAACTCCAAATTAAAGAATCGTATGAACTAATTACCATTAGGTACTTTCCCGTATCTATTTATACTAAGGCGATAAACGATCTCATTTTGGTCAAACGTTACTTGTTTGTTAAAGATTATTTGATAGTATTTATATTTGTTTGATGAAAGTTGACAAAAAATGATTGTTTATTGGGCGGTTTATAATTATGATATGTAGCACGTTTTATTAAGTTTTACATAGGACTCATTATTGTTCATCATATCTACTAATATTGTAAATGCGAAAGTTTATATGGATGGATGGATGTTTGTTAGAGTTTGTAGCCTAAAGTTCATCCCCGAAAAATGCCCGGTTAACGAGAGATACGTAGTTTTTGTTATTATATTTACATGGTTCGTATGTTTCCTAATACCACGCCGACGAAGTCGCGGGCAACAGCTAGTTGTTAATATTAGCGTGGTCAAACCATGCGTAATTAAGACATAAAATTACCATGGTAACTATGATATAATCTTGATAAAATCTGTTTAAAATATTAATTTTTGATTAAATTCTACCGTATAAAATCTGATTTGCTGTACTTCAGTATTCGCTGCAATAAGCAATTATTATACATTATAAGTTGGCACGTGTGGCATTCAGAATTAGAGTAGGGGTTTTACAATTATTCTTATAATTATAGATTTTTATAAACGCTTAAATTATAATAAAATTTCTGTACGATTTTATATTATTTATTTCAACGAGACTAAGGTAAAACAGAGTGGGGTGACGGTGGAGAACAATCCTTATTATGTTATTTTATTGAAAGGCATTATTTTTTAAATTAATTAATTTGTCTCCGTCTGGCTGGCTTTTATATATAATATATAATAAATAAAATAAACATACAATATTTTTTATAAACATACTAATATATTAAATACATATATAATAATAAAATACATAAATAATACCAGAAAGGCATTATTATTATTACTTTTCTATTGTAATGATAAAAGACTGAAGTCTTTTTCATTGCATAACAAGTACATAATAAGTATAGAAGTGAAACACGTGACCGTATCACGTGTCTCATCAGCTATTCAACTCGGCCGATGCTGGAATATATTTGATTTTCATACGGATCGATAACACCAAGTGAAGGCTACGACATGATCAGTTGTCTTTAAGACCTTGATCGTCACTAGGATTTCCATACGAACCTGCTTTATTCTAGGAACTGGCATTTATTCAAGAAAATATTTGAATAACGAGATTTAAGCAATTCAAATTGCTTCATTTAGATCTTGGAATTAAATAATTGATGGTAAAATTCACGTTTGAGAATGTTGTAAATGACGAATGGAAAACACATTACTTTAAAATATGGACATTCTTCAACAACTTTACCTATAATTAGGATATTTGGTTGAGAGTTAAGAACAACGTTTGATCGAAAACTCGATTTCTCAGGAGTAGCAGATAGGTATTTAATGACATATGGAAGTTAAACTATTTATCTATCTTCAGTGTGCTGTAAACGTTAAATAATATAATGAATAAATTATTTCAATTTCTATAGTATGATATGTTTTAGAAACTAAGTACCTACGTATCTGCCCAAGAGCGGGCGCACACCTTTGAATAAACTATCGCACAACTATTGTGCGATTGTCGATTGTTTCGCAGCCCATTCAACTGTTAAGTTGTGTGCGCACCTTCATGTATTAAGATACAAAGCGCGACTAAACAGTTGGGCGATAGTTTAGTCAAACATGTGTGCGCACTCTAAGTAATAATTTACATACTTATTTTCAAGCGCCAAGTTCATAAACCCGAGTTAGACTTCGAAACTTCGAAATTTAAAATATCTTGTTTGAAGTGTGGTCACCCTTGTCAGCCAACAACCTTGGTACGGTCCGTCATCGCAGTGCGACGTCCTTCCTACTGATGTTTATTGATGAGCTACGGAGTAGGGACGACTGCATTGAACTTGACCTCTCTTGAATATTTTAAGCACATTTTGTTTACCACGGTTAAGTGATATCGATCGCCTGACCGCTACTTACAATGTATTTCAACAAAGATTTTATCTGACCATTCTCGGGTAATCTTAATTTTACATTTATTCGTAGTTTGACTAAAAGGCACGACTGTGGATGGAGAGAATAATATCATTTGTAAACTCTACCTGAACCATTGTAGCACTTTTTTGTACCATTTGTACTTGTACTATATGCAGCATTTATCATTAAAATTAAATCTGTTCATAATGTCTCTCCATTGCCTACGTCAATAATTTAATGAAGAGCTAATAACGATCATGCACATACTGTAGCTAAATAGGTTATTGACTTGGAATTGAACGTCTACATCTACTGATTCTTTTCAAAATCGAGAGCATTTAATACAATTTTCAGAAAATAGCTGTTCCCATTTCTAGTAGATTAATCGTCACTACACTGTAATTTAGCGAACATCGAATACAAATGCAAATAAACTTCATTTGAGAAGGTTAATGTCTTAACCTAACAGGAGCTAATGGCGCAATTAATTATTTAATGTAAAATTAGGATAAATTAATGATATTTGTACTAAATCTTG
The DNA here is from genome assembly GCA_003118335.3 of Papilio memnon. Classification (NCBI taxonomy): domain Eukaryota; kingdom Metazoa; phylum Arthropoda; class Insecta; order Lepidoptera; family Papilionidae; genus Papilio; species Papilio memnon. The sequence goes on along the minus strand of LD700006.1, from coordinate 1,603,150 downwards.
ATTTATTTGCTAATAGGGTGATACAGAGATGTAATGATGTAAATCATTAAAAGCATGTAATGAAAAGATTTAATTAAAATAAAACGAAAGCATTGACAATCAAAGTAAAGTAGGGAAACTAATTAAAACATCAAGACCGAAGACTGACTATGATGAAATGCACGACTGAAGATTAGAGAGATTAGACTGAGACCATTGAATTATTGTTGTAATGTGTCTAAAAAATCTTAATTCTATACAATGAGAAGTTTCGAAATATTATACATCTAAAAACTGTAAACGTTTTCCTTTAATTTATAGTTTATAATGTTTGTGACAACCAAGGTCTTTAGGGATTGACACATGATCAGATGGAAGTTTATTTCGACCGTATTAACCAAGCGTTGACCCAGAGCTGTCTCGTCTGGCAAATGTGTGACGCAATACTAGACCTTCACTGTTAATTGTTGTTTATATAGACTAATATGCGTTAAAATCTGGTCTTTATGAGCTAATTTTCTATAGCAAGTGCTTGTTAGAATTCTTGAGTAGTTGAATGTATAATAATTGCATTGTGCATTGATACAGATCTATAATAATTTTAAGATTACTTACATCCTGGTTAAAACGATTTGAATTGATTTAACTTCAAAACAGAATCAAAACAAAATTGTTTGGGCCTTATCTATACGTCAACCTTTTTATACTATGACAATGGCCCGGTGCGGATTTTTGGTAAATCATGGTATTAAAACTTACTTGAGATAAACTTAGGCTTGGGAAATGCGATGTAGACCATCTTACATCTTACTTTTAACATTATAAATGCGAAATGGATGGATGGATGGATGTTTGTTAGGGTTTGTAGCTTAAACTGCTGAACGGATCTCGCTGAAATTGCGCATAAGTGTAGAGGATAGTCTTGAAGAACACATAGGCTATCTACTTTTGTTTTTTTTTAAATAACGCGGACGGAGTCACGGGAATAAATAATAAAGTACTTATATCGAAAGCAGTATGGTGAAACATTATCACGATGACGTCCATATCAATCAACGACGGTCAAAGAGTTAAAACACATGCTTAACAAAACAGCATCTAAATTTGAGGTAATACAGTTTTTATTAAACTTTTAATGTAAGCACAGAGGTCAATATTAATTCCTTATATCTTTCTACTTTGATTTATATGTTCATGTTTATTTTTAATTGAAAAGTAAATTATATACCTGTACTTTTCCATACCTTCAGTTAGTAGAACACGTCCTTGTCCAATATTTTGTGTCAATCTGATATCAGATACCTCGGAATTTTTTCATTATTGATAACTGTTCTCAAATTTTATAGTTTAAAATGTTTTCCAGGGTATTCCCGCTATCTGTTTGCAACATAGATATTTACTAATACTTTTCCTAGTAACGATGTTTTCGTATTTGAAGAACAATTTCATTGCAATGTGGTGTTTTTAAAGAATTTTCCGGTAAAATATTTTTCAGGTGTGAAACATTCGTTGTTTGTATTTTTTTTTCATGAATGAGGAAAATATTTCATCCTCTTCTTATTACGGGGTAGTCTGTACCTGGTTTTCTAATACATTTTAATTTATAAAATGTTTTGTTCTGTTTGAAATAATTGTATATTTTATTTTATACATTTTCATGTACGAGTAGTGTGAACCAGAATTTCATTTCTTTAGAAACTTCTATGTTATTTTTTCTAGAACAATCAGTTTTAAATAGAAATATCTATCTAATAATTACCATTCGTAATTAAAATAATGGATGGCAAAAAATCAATTCATCGCTCAAATAAGGTAAATGTACCAGTAATTGATAGTTTAATGGCATCAAAGCGCAATTTTCTTGATCACTTTATTCAATCAATGCTAGTATTTTTTTCACTAACCTTTCTAGGTCAGTACATTAATCAGTTAACCTATCTTGTACCTATTTTATTTAAAATAGACTAGTATACTCATAAATATATTCCGGTTACTACTTAAATCGGATTGCGGACTTACTAATATTTAAAAGTAAAAATTCAAGATTCTTTTCCAAATGTTTCTAAAAACAAATCGATTCAAAGCTATTATTCCACAAGCAATGGCTCAGACACATCCCAGGCACGTATTTCTACGAACCAACGTTTGATTTGCGAAGACAGGTACGATCGTTATTTTCGTAACCCGTTGAAAATCGACTTGAGGGAAAATATCGTAGGAACTATAACTTTAAATCGTTTATAGTGGGCCTAAAATTGTTTGACAGCTCGGATTAAGAAATTTTCACGAATAATACGATAAAGCTATTGTCCACTAAATTCTATACCTAATATATTCTGTTGTGAAGATTTTATAAGTTGTGTTAGATTTATATTTATGATAAAGTCTGAAGAAAATAATTTATTTGAAAATATGGAAAACACACGGCTTCAATAGTTCCCTTATATTTATTTATTTTTATTATTCCTATATGAGAAAATATATCGCAACGGTTTTCCAGGCTCTTAGTTTATCTAAATAAAATATTATACAATTCATATCATAGTAATGAATTAAGCTGGGAGGCTTCAGAGGAGAGACAATAAATTTTATTACAATATAATTTGGTACAAAAATATCATGAGACTATATTTTTCATGGTGTACTCCCTAAACGGCATACACCTTGCGATACCAATGCGTGGCGATCGTCCAAAATACGCAAAACTGTAGCTTGGTAGCTTTTATAGTCAGAGAAGATATGAGATCCCATGTACACAGAAATTGCTGACTAATAATAAAAAAGTACTGGCCAGTTAAAAACGTCAAAACCAACATCAAAGTTCGTTTTTTTAAATGTAAACGTTTTATGCGAAAGAAAACAATACGACTACACAATGGACTTTTGAAATTACTTTTATTTCGTTAAAGATCAAAGGGATTGTATACTTTAAAACGATCGGTTCGACATAAATTCACTAATTATTGAAAAGCGAAATTATCTGAAGCTGCGAATGAGAAAAGTATCTATATTGTTGTTACTTTATGATGAAAATAATTAAATCTGATAACAATAATAACGTATCAGGATCATAATAAATTTACTTATTAAATAATTTTAAATGTACCATTTTTTTTTAATAATCACAAACATTTGGTGAGATTGTTCAGGTACTTGATCAAAAGTCCCCTTAATCTCGCAATCGATGATAAGGCTAAATCAACAAAAGAAGTCGGTCAGAAAATAGTACGTAAAAATAATTTTATCTAAATAGATACCTAATAACACAAATACTAAAATATCCAATAAAACATTTTCCACTTTACTACTGTCTGATCTTTTAAATAAATAGCATCAACACCTTCGATTTTATTTCATCATAAACCATTTTATTGCTTGAGTATCGGTTATTTCGAACGCAGTTTTTCTTATTAAATCAACTCAACTTTGTAGTAAATGCGTTTGTAAAAGCTTCCGATGACGCCTTTAGAATAATTTCTATTTATTTCCGTCTTACTAACTGGTGTTAAAAAGAAATACGCAAAAGATTTGTGTTGCTTATTTTACAATAGACATGTGTAAATCAACTCTGAACCTGTTCAAAGTTCAGGTCACAGGGACTATCACCGTTGAGCTGCGGCTCAACAATTAAATTGTCAGTTCACGGCTCACCACGATGTACTATAACTATATGAGCTGAAGAGCCATGAGCAGCCTGGTGACTCGCAGTTTGCAGCTCGAAACGCAAAACATAAATCTATGCCTAAAGATTGAACTGAGCTGCGAGCCGGTTTACTGATCAGCTTCCCATATGTGAGCCACGAGCTGATCTGCAGATTATCAATTTTGGTTGAGTTACCCTTGACTATTTAGATATACCTAAACTGGAGTGTTAGAAAAACCATTTGTTCATCACTTATCGTTATAACCCATTGTTGTTGTTCTATAAAGTTTAAAAAAAAATACATTGGAATATGTTTTATCTTGTCAAATAAAAAAAAGTAAATATTCTTTCAATATTCATGATTCAAATATATAATTGTTTGTGGTTCGTTTGGTTATAATGTACAAACATTTAGCAATGAAAGTTGATTCTGCCCCAGGAAATATTACATTGGCAAGTATTGCAAAACTTATTTATAGTTCACAAAAGCAACTTTGTTGTGTATGTCATATAACGATCGATACGTTAAACACAAGATACGTGGTCGTATACCATACCACTTCTAACTGGCATCAATCTGTCTACGATTTTCTATAATAGAAGCAGTAAAATGTAAATGGGCCACACGTGTAATCTGAAGGGCCCTGCATTCAGAGCGGGTCGACTATGACGTCAGCAGTGCCCTACAAATTCGATTGCCAGTTGTTATATTGGGATGATTCTTTTTTAGAGTGCATCAGGATGCGGTCTAAACAAGTCGAGTATTACGACATCGGCGAACGCAGCCAAGATTCATGATTTTGGCCGCAATGTTAACGCATATATGATATCACTTCCGTGTATAAGTTCAATACAGTATCAGTAGACAATTAGATAAAAATCATATGAAAGATAAATAACTAAATGGATTTTGGAAACTATTACTTAACAAAAAGTTGTAGAAATAAATTAAGCGATAGAACTCATGGTAAAATATGATAAGTGAAGATGGCTTTTAATTAAAGTAACAACATGTATGTATCTGATTTTGCTTTTAATATTACTATTTCGGACTAATTTTTATACCACAAATTAGTCACAAGGTTAGCATATTAGACCGATCTTTTTGACACTAATACGAGTTGATAGCAAATGCTTTCACATAAATGCAGAAAGGAAGAACGTATTATAGTAATTGTTTTAGCATTTACGATGTCACGAAAGGTTATTAATAAAACAAAGCCAACGCTTTGCCCTTCCACCTTAGTGTGTCGGTGGTTATTTTATATTTAGCGACATTACTCCCCTCTGACGTCAATGGTGACATTTAGGCCGTAACGCCTCGCTATATATTATAGTTCTACTCCCAACTAAATGGCTAGCGTGAGTTATTACCGTCGCTAATTATTGTATAACAGTTCGTACATAAAACGAATCGGTCTCACAGCAACGTAATTATATCACCAGATGACTTTGACATGCATTCGTTTTTTGGCGCCATTTTCTGACAGTTAGGAATTTTATAATCTGTTTATGTCATATTAACAATAATATTAATTGTTGTTATGTAGGAACGTGCGATTTATAAGCCTTTGAACTCAATGTTTAAGTGTTCAAGGTAAAACTAAGCAAAGAAGTGGTTGTTAAAACCTTTTAAAGTGAAGTATTTGATAGGAACATTACGCCTGCAGCAAGATATTGCAAGCATTGGTCACCATCTTACGAAATATCCACAAAGGAAGTAGTATTGCACAAGACTGTAGGCAAAAATACTTTATTCAAAGAGGAAAATATTTTGCATGATACCCAATGTTGTACTTACTTTAAAATATGAATACGGCGGTAATCCCATGAGGAAGTTCAAATTTTTTGCCCTGCATTGCACAATTTAATAAGTAGATACTCAATGTTTGCAAAACATTGCAAAAAGTCAAGTGAAGTCAAAAGCTACATTAAAATATCAAGGTTGATAAATCTGTTAATATTTTCGAATTAGTAAATTCTCCGTAAGTTGTGATTGATCAATCTTTTCTTTGCTTAAAAGAGATTGCTGGCTGTTATTAAAGATCGTGAAATAATTTAAGAGCGTAAATGGAAGGAAATAAATGCTTTTTAATGAGTAATAAAACTTTAAAGGCTAAAAGAGGACGCGGCCAAGACGTCTGATCTAAATCTGTTAGTGAGGTGATGACAAAATTAACAGGAGTATCGTTTTATATCGGGTTATTGAACTTTGCGGATCAACACAACAAATTTCAATTCATGTACGAATCAACGCTCAACCGAACTTGGATTTATTTTAGGAAATTGATATTGGTTCTCGATCAATCTGGTAGCATCGATTCGAATAATTCCCACAATCGATTAAATTGCAGAGAATAATTTCAAGTGTTACTCATTAAAAATAAAAGATGATGTATTTGGTATCTTATAAGCACTAAAATTTTCAACCTTCAGAGAATTGGTTTTTGCTAGTTTTATTCATTTTCTTTAGTTATTTTTTTCTTTGTATCTTCGCCTTTGTAATTTGATATTCTACACACGAAGTATGAACATATTTTATCACGATCTTTAACTTTTTTTTACCTATATTTTATTCTTAAACATACGATACATATAAATTACTTATTTTAACGACGATATACTCGTAGATCGAGGAATAAGAATTGATCTTTAAGTAAAAAAGTAATATTTCACAAAGATAGTGTTCTACGTACCATAATATACAAATATAATAGATGTAGATGAATTGAAACAGGTCTTATGATGGCTAAACTCTACAAAAAACCTATTTAATCATATTCCGCGTCGATTAGTGATACAAATGTTTAGCTCGAATTGCGCTACAACTAACTATTGTTAAGAAAAAAATTAGTACAGCGCTGTAGAATTGGCGCAACACTAGATTATTGGCATAAACGTCACATCTAACTGACAGCTGTCAATGTCATTAAACGAATGGGATTATGGCGCGCGATCCTGGCAAGAAGTGTTGCTCTGAGTTTTTAAACGATAGTATCAATTAGATAAATTGTTTAAAACTATACATCCTAGAACGTAGAAGCAAAATGTTTTAAGGTTACTTTTACGTATAATCATTGGCTTGTATTATAAATCAAAGTGCTCAAATGTTTGTGTACACGTAAATAAACAGAGAGCAGACGCGCAGTCTACAGTTTTATAAATGTGCCGTATTAAACAGACGGATGCTAAATGAAGAGTTTCCAGGTCTCGAAAATAATAATGGGAACATCTTTTTGCGTACATTAATGTCACGATTCCGAGTAACGTAAGTGTGAAAACACTTAAAACAGTTTGAAGATGTTGACCCTTACAACTAGGACGAATGCGAATTAAATTTTGACTTCAAAGACACGTTATAACATAATAGTTAATAGCCAATGATATGACGTGTGACGCATACACATAAAGTCACATCAAATATGCGTTTAGTTAAAAAATATTATTGCAGATATTAATAAGTTTAATTGATTACATTAAAGAAAATTTAAACATCGATTTACAAATACAGACGTGCCTAAAGGTTTCTGGAATTGAGAAATAGAAATTAAACGATATTTGGATATTTCGGGCCCTACAACAATACTACATGTAGATAACAATATTTTAGTACACACAGCTGATGTATCAATTATTGTAGTAAATTTTGAAGGAAGTTTAAAATTAGAAGACTGATTGCTCTTCCTTGTTTAGTATCTTCCGTAAACAAGATCAGTTTAGTATCTGGTTGTTTCAAGGTGATTTAGTTATAGATATCTAATTATTCTACTATAATATCAAATTGGTAAAAATGTTGTATGTTAATACATTCCATAATTTAGTTAAATTCACTTCCTCATATGAACTTTTCTGGACACAAGGTATTTTTATATACATGACTGGAAATATAGGCAAAAATATTTTAAACTAGCTGTTCGCGTGCGGCTTCATCCGCGTGAAATTATAAAAACTTTATTTTATTGTTTACATTTGTCCAATTATCAATTGCAAATGTCAAAATGACGTGACATAATGACAAACCATGGCAATTTTGCTTCCTTGATGTTGGCAGCAACTTATTATCTCTTTCCCACATTAGGGTTTTTATCCAAAATGTTTACCACCTAAGTTTAATGGCGTGAAAATATATAGCCTAAAGCGTGACATAAGTGTAGGGCTTTTTATTAAAAAAAGAATTATTCAAAAATATGTTGTAATTGCTGACATCTTAGGCAACAACGAAGTGTGTGTTTACGCTTTATTATATTAATATAGATGACACCTAAAAATAATATTGATTTTTTTGTCAAATTTAAACTAGAAATGAGAATACAAAAATGATAAAGGAAAATATGAGGATGAGGAAGTACGTCTCTTGTGTTGGTTATTTCGTGGAATGTCGTTTACTCCAATTTATGTCGAGCAATTTTACAATTTTAGACGGCAGTTTTACGATTGATACAAATCTCCGGACATCTAAAATCGCCAAACTGTTTGATACTCGAAATAATTTAAACCCGCCTACGTCATTTACATCATTCAATGCCCGCGCTAACCAATTAAATCAACAGTTATCGTCTCATCCATTGTGATAGAAACGAAAAGAGACAACTGCTTCATATGTAGCATTAAAAATATATTCCTATACTCGTCACAGTTATAGCAGACTTTCTAGAAACTTCATGTTAACAATATTATGTGACGCAAAATTATTCTACAGACACGAATTCTTTCATATTTGTAAGGTGTTTTATTAATTTGTATAACTTTGAAAATCCATAGATCAGTGACTTATGGACTTTGATTCATGTAGTATGACTTTTAAAAAAATCAAGAAATCATATAAAACATAATGTTGGGTTCAAGTTCAGGGAGAGATTAAAATTTGGAACGATTTGAATTGAGGACAATTCTATTATTAATGTGGCTAATAATAGAAAGATAACGATATTTACATTATTTTAAAATAACTGTAAAATGTACAATCCAAAGAATTATTTTAAATTATTTCTACAAGAATTATTGCCATCAATTTGAATTTTTCACGATAATTTTTTTCTCGATTGTGTGTATTCGTAAATTGTGTTTGTCTACTTTTGCAACGTGCGTGTGTACTCGTGCGAATCCATACCAGGTTACTAGTTTCACATTTACTTCGACACTATTAAACGGAAAATCATTGGTTAATAAAACATTAATAGCATGGTTATTGTGAAACGCTTTGAAGTAAAACATTATCAGAATAAATTTAGTGCAACGATCAGTATAGCTTTATCGTTGTGGACCGTACTAGTTATAAAATGATTGTACGGCCCATTTCAAATTTTATTTGCTCAAGGTTTCCGATAGTGACGTGCGCTGTGAATCGGGTCACCATGGTATAGCTCTAACGCATTTATTTAACCTCAATGCATGGAATAGAAATCGTTTCTCAAAGATCCTACTTGTATATCTACGTTTTGATAAACTGCTACTTTCATCTTTTCGTTAGATTTATCGTTGGTTCTAATTGTTATTTAAAGTATTTTCTATTCATTTTTTCTTCTTTTTTACTTTGCATATTCTAAAGCTCCACTTTTAGCGTCCTTAGTCTCCACTTTTAGTCTCCACTTCCTTCTCATCAAAGTATTGCAGTTTAATCATACGTGATGTTTCTACACCATCTATAAATATAGCGTATACAACAACTTTAAGATTTTATATTTAATCTGGTACTGCAGTAAAAATAATTTTATCTCCAAGGATTTTGTCTTTGCGTGAGGAAACCACACAATTATATTCTTTTTTTTTTTATGATAATTTTCAATTATGTTATCGGCACGTGTAACTTACGTCTTTAAGAGATTGTCGCATGTATTGTTGTGTAGAAAAGGGCTAGAATTCTCCAGTAATCGTTATAATGGGTACTGTAATGCGTTAGTCGGTCACGATTGGTCTTTAACGGTTGTAAAAGTTACGTAACCGTGTCGCAACAATGCTAGTGAAATAACTATGTTTATTTAGTATTTGTTAAAGCAAGCGAGATTTGTAAAGTATTTTCAAGCGTAAAACATCGCTCGGGCAACTTTCAATAGTTTGCCAGATCCTCTAGCGTACGTTACTGGGTTATCAAGAAAGTTTTCTCAATTTGAATGACAATGTTTGGTTCGTTTACACTTCTTCGATTCTTTCACATCCGTTGTGCAGGTAACTGTAGGTAACTGCACTGAATGACCACTATCTGGTATAAAAAGGTCATCTAAGGTGAATTCAAAGCATTGAATATTTAATAAAAACCTCCTTTCATTTCCAAAGACTGCAGGATCTAATTAGCAATCTTTATGATTTACATTAAAATGATAAGGTATTGTAGAATAAACAGCATCTGTGCATGATATTTTACATGAAATGAAACACGCTTTATACTCAGCCAGACATATGAAATGTTTAATGACGAGACAATCTTGAACTTATTTAACATTAGCAATGTACCCCTCAATTTGATACCGGTATAAACTCGAGGTCAGACAGTCGACATAGCAACGAACGTTCTCGCCACACACTATCTACATAAACATGAGAACGTAGCAACCGATTTAAATAAATGTTTTTATACTGTTAATTGTATTTCATAATGACACCAATGCGATTGAAAATATTTTGATATCATTAATAGATAGAATTATAATAGAATAACCAAAGAAATTGTTAAAAGTTAGTGAAACTCAGGTGAACAATTTTAACTACACTTTATAGATACAATCACTAGTCTATTTTTATAATGTCTAGTAATACTTTTTATTCAGATATAGATGAAGTAACGTTATAAAAATAGTTTCTTCTCTTCCGACTTCAGGGTTAAATGACGTTCTGGCGTCTTGAGACAATTTAGTCTAAGATTTTATGACGATGATTGAATCGGCGGAGTACAATCAATTAACCTTCAATTTAACAGCTTTTAGTGATGGTTATGTTTGTTACCTGTAATCTAAATTTTCTAATACATCTATCTATCGAAGCAATACATTGAGAGTTAACTAATCTAGACTTAACAAAATAGATCAAAGATGAATAAAGAGAATTAAGATGTAAAAACAGAATTAAACAAATTAAAGACACCTCATTACGACGTTCCTCGAAACAAATGTGGGTCGCAGTATCCAGTTACCTTTAATAATAACCACATGAAAATTGAGGTGACCTATAAAGCCAGTTGAGGTGAACTCATCTGCTCTTATATCTAGAAATCAGAATGTATTGATAATTAATACATAGAAAAAGCCTCGCCCACTGTTGCATTTAAAATTAATTAACTATTAGGTAGGAATTATTATCTAAGTTTGGAAAAAAATATCGTACCAAATTATACTTTGCATTTATTTATTACTAGCTTTCGCCCGCGACTCCGTCCGCGAGGAATTTAAAAAAAAAACAAAAGTAAGTAGCCTATGTGTTCTTCCAGACTATCCTCTATGTCTATGCCAAATTTCATCGAGATCCTCTCAGCCGTTTAGTCTACAAACTCTAACAAACATCCATCCATTCATCCATCCATCTATCTAAACTTTTGCATTTATAATATTAGTAAGATAAGATTTACACTTATAAGTTCGATTGATTCAATCAAACAATGAATTCCAGACAATAAAAAAACTGATTATTTCTTCAGGAGGTTTGACAAAAACAATTCTTTTTTATTCTGATTTCTGACTTCTGATTAAAATACGTGTTAGCTAAATGTGCTATTTTCAATAAAAACTAGTTCAATGGGTTCATTGAAAATTTTGTTATTCACAAGTATCGATTGATGTTTGACGCAAGTTCGGCGAAAGTGGTTATTTGACCCACTTCTTTAGAGGGTTTCACTGCAGTGACGTCAGTTATAGAATTACGGTGAAGTTGCGCAATAAAAATAATATAGGATATATTACTTGTGAGTAAACTATAATCTCGCAAGATGTACGTGTACGAATGTGGAGAATGATTTATTGTTATTGTAGGTTAGATTTATTTCCCGACGTTTAGATGATGTGTTGAAATTTATGGTGAAATAAAAGCATCATGAAATCGTTACCTCTAATGCCGATGAAGATGCAAAACTAATTATCTAATGCGATTCATTGAAATTTGTGTGGACAATCGTACGCTTCGTCTTTCACTCTTAATTTAGTGTATCCTAATCGATAAGATTTTATGTTGAGGCTATTTTTTTACGTATAGATATGCCTTATTATCGTATACTAGCTGTTCCCGTGCGGCTTCATCCGCATGAAATTATGAAAATTTTATTTTATTGTTTACATTCGTCAAAATATCAATTGCAAATGTCAAAATGACATTATTTGATGACAAACTATAGCTACCTTGCTTCCTTGGTGTTGGCAGCTTGTAGTTTATGGTCCCTTTCCCACATGAATTTCCAATTTATTTACCCCCTAAGTTTAATAGCGTGAAAATATATAGCCTAAAGCGTGTCGTTAATGTAGGGTTTTTATTATAGAAAGAATTATTCAAGAATATGCTGTGATTCCTGACATCCTACGCCACAAAGAAGTGTGTGTTTACGCTTTATTATATTAGTATAGATTAGTTCACAGATAGAAATGAGTGAACGTTCTAGATTAGGTTAGTGCGTGAAATGCTAAAACAAATGAATACAGATAATATAGACATTTGGCCCAGACTCCGGACTGTATCTTTATACACTAAATACATACAATACCGTCTGGGATATAATTAAGTTTTGGAAAATATGCATTTTGGCTGGCGATCAAACACAGTCTAACGACTGAGCCAATAGTAAACGATTCAGTGTCGTTCAGATACAAAACTTGTAAACAATTTATGACTAACAGACTGGTACGATTTGCTTGTACATGTATAATTTATGAATGTTAATGTACGATTAAATTTATGAATATAAAAATAAACTTTTGAGTGTGTTAAACCTAAACGAAGGCAAACAAATCAGATTTTTAACCCTTTTCTTTCTGTCATGTCATTGATCTTCATAAGCGCGTGACCAATTTTAATTGATAATGATTAGAAATATATCTACGAGTACAAAGAAAATCTAATAACTTTCATCATACATAAGTTATAACTTGAAACTGTAATGGTTTTTCCAAATAATGTTCATAAGGTACGGGTTTCTTACCACGACTGGGTTGTTTTTGTGTGTAAGAAACCCGTATTCTACTAACATTATACATAAGTTATTTTTTATTTATACTGCATTTACTTCACGTATAGCTGTATCCAGTTTAAGTGTTTTTTTATGTATACCTAATTAATTATTGAATAAGTTTAATTGTATAAGGTTTCTATTGAACATTTTATCAAACCAGTTTTTAATACATAATGCATGCGCATACAAGACGGAGTTTTTTTATTATACTTTAGGTGGTAAGAATAATCTTTTCTAATGACCAATTCGTAGCTATTTTACCATTAGGTGACACTATAACCTTATGTTAACATGTATACAGGCGATTTTTGTTTATGTTTAAAGCGACTACCTGATATTTAAGTGCGAAAATTCTGCGAATTTGTCTCGTCATTTAGTTTCGGGGTCAAGATTCTACGGGTCCTCGACTGTTGCCCTTGACGGTTTTTATAAAACCAACGGTCTTTGAGCGGATGTCGGTTGTCTGACTTACCATAGATTAGATCTTTTTTAGTACAAACAATTAGGTATTTTTCTTAACATTTTTGGAAACGTACATCACATGTTTTTTTTATAGGAATACATAGTTATTGCTTTATTTGGTGACCTAAACTTCTAATATCAACTTTTTAGATTTATTACATTTAATTCATTAATAAATTATTTCTTCCGTACTCGCATATCATGTTTCTGTAATTCTAATGCAAAGAACGTTATTTTATATGTCCTGCAAGGAGAATTATTATATCATATGTAATAGAATCGTTGCAATCATAAATTGTTTCTAGGTTGATTTCTTATATAATTCTACGTAATCTATTTACAAATCTTGATACTTATATAAACATCTGATAAAACTTTATGTAACTTTATGCAAAGGAATTTACGACCTCAAGAAGAAATTAATGAAACAAACCCAAAAATAAACTAATAAATAGGTGATTAAGGATCTTAGACTAAAATTAAGTTAGCTTCATCATTACAATTGTCATTGTAATGTCTATGTGTATGAAAAATGTTACCTCATACGTTATATAATAATATTGCAGCAATAATATCTACAAGACGTTTTACCTGTGTAGTTCGCTTTACCTGCAGGTTCAATGTCCGCTCAACCTGTACGATATGGTTTGCGGTTATGATGATTAAAATGATATTTAAATATCTTAAAAACACTTATTCAAACGTTTAATAAAATTTTAAACGCTAATGTTTTCCTAGCCATTTCAAATTTTCTCTTTGAATGAATACGAGTACAGGATTCGTACTTAAAACTGTTTAAATTTTTAAGTTTGCCGTTAAGTTTTAATATAACGTGAAAATCAATTACTAAGATACCTCACGTACATATACGTGGTTTGTTAATTTAGTTAAGTTGGTAGACGTGATATTTAATAATTAAGTACATTATGCAAAGACCTTAAAAGTTGATAATTTCGCGATGAAATAGCTAAGAACATGTTATAATCAAACAGACATAAATCTAGGTTTTTACTTACGATTTTACACTGTTTTTGTATGTTGGCAGAATTCCACGAGACATTTAAAGCTCTGTTTACTAATAAATCCATTCAGCATTGTATAGTTCCTTGCATGTTTATTCATCGGTCTTTTCTCATGCCAAATCGACGATCAGCGTCTAACATTTTATAGTTTTTATTCTGCTTATAACTCTAGTTAAAAGACACACAGTGTTCCAGTTGGCTTATACTATGCTTTTTATGGATTATCCTTGTAGGATTTTAAAGAAACGTTGTTGGATTTATCCAGTCTTGGTCGTCTTCAACATTCCAGGATAATTGGGATTATTACTATTGCGAGATAAAATTACTTGTAATAAAGTCGTCAAGGATTGCATATGCCCAGTGTAAAGCGGATAGCAATGTCTTCCTTCTTCACACTTAATTCAATTTGAAGGTACGAGAGTTCTAGAAGAATTATTTTACACATCTACGCGCTGTTTTATCCTGAAACGGGAATTCCAAAACGCGTATTTATATAGGATTTTACCTCATTATATCCTTTAGTTGAAGCCATAGTATTGTTCTTGTATATTATTTTAACAGTGCTACACACTCACACATGGAATAAATTACCTAATTAATGAATGTGTGAAGCGTTAATTAATGTAATTACTACCAGTGTTTCCTGGTAACAATTGTTTAAGAGTATTCAATCTTTTATTAGTTAGAATTTAGTCATATTACAACTTAGTACAATTTAGTCACACACAACCCAGTTGTTATTATTTCTAGAATTAACTAATTTCTTTTCTTTTTCATAGCGTCGCGGACAAATGCTAGTTATATATTAAAAAAAATTACCACGTATATTGCTTGGTAACTAACCTTCAAATATTCCTGTGTGTTTTACACATGTGTGTGTTGTCACATTTTTACTAAAATATATTGTAGTCTCTATTAGTTTCGTAGAGAATGAAAGAGATGGCGCCATGTTTTATTATAAGTGTCAGTACAATGGAATTTTACGGTTAAATAGTGTATAATACAAGTGGTGCACGTCAATGTTATACTAATTGACACAGCTGGGTTTGGCTATAATCTATATTAATTGTTAACTCTTTAGAAGAATAATGATTTACTATTTCATCATATTGTAAGTTGGCAACAGTCTATTGTTTAGTATTGTGCAAAATAAGTATAGAATAAAAGCACATTAGTTGGCACATCGGTAATTAGAATTATGTAACTGCAGCCTGTCGTTGTCTGGAGTTAAATATTACAAGATTAATAAGATCTCAATAAAATATAACCCAAACATTATTAATAAAAACTTATTTTCTCATATTCTACGTGATTACGATGCAAATGTCAATGATTTATTACATCATTATTTTGTAATCATTAACTCACTTTTTTAGATAATCATTAATATGCAATGTCATTTGATTCCAATTGAACCACTTAATGTCACACTAACATGGTTTAATTTAATTAATAGAATTATAAAACAAATTGTTTAATAATGGCTATAAATCGATAAAATAATTGATTCTAAAAATAAATTAAATACTTAAGTATTTTTTTACTTTAACAAACGCATTAGCATTTCGATAAGTTATCATTTACACTTACTACTTTTACTGTTTTATGGCTAAAGAAATGAAACCAGAACGATAACACTCTATAGTAGTTTTCTAAGTTACGCAATAAAATCCTGAATATACGTCGCTTTTAACTTAGAACTGGGTTTCATTGACGTAGTAGAATATTGGAAGAATCGAACTGTAATAGTTGTATGCGTGTATGTGTGTACATATAATAATACTTGTTGTATTGCAAGCTATTGTATGAATTGTAATAACTGAACTGTGTTTCAAATGTTACTGCAAAATTGAACTCTTACGTGTAGTCATAAGGTGTATTATCGCGTTATTCGTATTGTGTACAGTGGTATACTCGTAAAAATTCCAAGAATTCAATTAGTAGTTGTGGTAATAAATCGAATGGTATGAGATTATGTTTAAACATTCACTTGTAAAACTTACACCAATTTTTCGTTAAAAACATCTTGAATTTTCTTGTTCTTAATCTATTTTAGATCTGGATCTAAGTCTAATCACGAGTAACTGTAGACAACTTCTACGGGAACATAATATCCCTTTTATCTTTTCTTCCTTTCTTACCTTTTAAAAGAAACCAGATTTTCGCAACAAAAAGCAGATCGCTTGCTTATCTCACTAAAACCAGAGGTTTAGCATGACAGTCCCACCGCACGTGAACAATGAAACCTCTCAAATCGTTTTTACCATTTACGAGTAGGAAAAATACTAAATGTTATCTAAATTCCTATATGGCGTATGACACGAAGGCGGAATTATTTATCTTTGTCAAAAATATGTTTAATCACGATGAACGTTCGCTTCCAACTAGCATCTTCAACAATAAAACAAAATGATTTTGTCACTATGTACGATTTGTTTGTTTACAGTTGTTACTGGAAAATTAAGTATTTTATTTTAAATCTAGTCTTAATAAATCAAGCAATGTAACAAAATAGATATGAAACAATTGTCTCGTTAAAATGTTACAACAGTGAATTTTATCAGACCGTATCAGTTTCTCAATTTTTAAACCTACAACAGTCTATCACAAAATGTCAAGAAAAAATATATAACGCAATCATCAATCACAACTAAATCTATATTTGACTTAACAGAATTTGAAATATAAAAAATCATCTTTTATCACATTTCAATGTCATGATTTCTTTCAAGCCTTTATTTGTTTTAGTTTGGTAATTGTAAATTCCTACATTTGGCTTCCTAGACATTTTAGGTTCTATCCAAATTTGTTATCTTGTATGTTTACGAGTATTGTAGTCTCTCCGACCATTTAATCTTTATAAACCTTGTATGTTGACGACTTTACTTCAAGTATGATGAATAAGTTACAAAATGTATTAAATGAAATATCTCGTCCCACAATATTAAGTTTCAATTGCGGTTGACCGTTTGTTTAACATAATTGTAGCAAATGTTTACTTCATGTATGGAAAAAAAACTAATCAATCCATCGAGTGAATGTTGAGACCTTTGTGTCAGTGATCTAATAATTTCTTATGTAAACCCTAATAAGGCTGCGTTCTAACTTATTTCGAAAACCCGTTTATTTTCTGTGAGTTGCATTTTACCTGTATTTACGTATTAAGTATCCATTAAGTCCATAATGTCACGGCTGTCGCTTTTGGCAAAATGTTTTATCTTTTATGATCTTTAAATCTAGACAGTGAGGTAACTCTGCTTTAAGAATTTGTTAAAGCGAAGTTAAACATGTCTTTGTGTAACCTCAGTAATTTTTGTATAAAAGTACCTTTGTTGCGGTTCTAACCAACACCATGTATGTGCTTGCAAGTGTTGCAAAGATTAAGATAGTAGGCAGGGACACTATACTGTACTGAATGAATCCTGTAGGAAAGTTACCGTTATTATGTTAAAGTTTTTATTATTTATTTTATTTATTATACGGCATTTTTCTTAAGATATAGATAAGCTATCTGTGACAGCGTACTTACATTTTAATTTGTGGAATTTTCAAAACTAACTCATAAGTAAATAAGGTGCGTATTTGTTTTGTAGTTATGTATTTTTAATGTTATGCAATAAAAGAGTAAATTTTATTTTTAACAGTTATGGGTCACATGCTAGACATGTTTCATTCAAATTTTATAAAGGGTGTATGTGAACTATAAAATTGTAATTGCATTAAAACTTACGTTGGTAATTGCAAAAGCGTTCGATAATTCTCGAACTCAATACAACATGTTCAACATTCATTGATCAGCTGTCAAAAACAATTGTTACCTATTTGGCAGCTCTTACTCAATTTATAATCTGTGTTTGACCATGTTACGTGACGCATCACACACACGACGCATGAGTTCGTTCAACGGTTCGTGTGGCTTTAATGTTGTGGGGACATTCAAATACGAATATGACTTGGATTTTAATTTAACATTCATTTTTGTTCATTATACAAAACAATGGATTTATAAGGTACTTACACTATAAATGTATAAAAACACTGAGGCCTCTATACATCTTTCATTCTTACATTGTTGTGATATTGATAGTGTATTATCATGCATTTAATTATGAATCCCTAAAAATTCTATATGAGTTATTGGTTTTTGCTTTGAAGCATACGTAGCTTGGAATTGGTATGTTTTCGTTCTGTTAGTCTAAATAAGTATTGTGTCAATCTTGAGTAGCTATAAATGTAATTGTTGAGATTTCTTTCAATTTCATCATTATGTTGATCTTTTAGTTTATCATAGCATACATAATATTTAACATAAATAATTGGAACATAATATTTTTTATTCATAACAATAATGAATACATTTAACAAACAAAAAAAGCAAAACAAGACTTAAGTGACTCAAAAATGGATTAAAACGAAAAATATTTGCCTTCCAACTTATCGATGATTGTACCTCTTTTGACGATACCCGAGACAATAACATGAGTTGAGTCATTTAAAACAATTACTGATTTCAAGATCATGATTACGCATTAATATAATATAATAATGCATTATTAAAGTGTAAAGCGTGATTCTGATAATTAATAATCAAGTTAAAGTGTTTAATTAATGTGTATTGTATTTGAAGAGATTCTTCTTAAAGGTATTAAGTATTGAAACTTTACTTAGAAATGATGTAATGATAATTTATTGTAGACGATAGTACTTGAAACAAGATTGCGTTTTGTCAATTCATGAAGATTGGAGTTTTACTAAGGTGACTTTGCATTGTGCAATTGATGTAACTGATTTCGTAATGACTGGTAACAAGAACAAAAGTTTTAATATAAAAAAATTAAAACATCTTACGTAAGCCTTCGCCAATATTATTTGGATCATGTAGGTATTTTAATACCTCATCATAAAATTAGTAGGTCCCATAGTTGCAAAGCTTACGAATTTTTGCAAATAATTTACAGTAGAGTTTCGTTTGTTTTAGAAGTCTCCGATCATATTTTTTACTAGTTTCTATTGCGGGAGTTCTGAAAATAAGGAAATAGCTTCTTCTTCTTTAGCTCTACACCTGTTCGTTGGTCTTTGTTTGGTCGAGTAATTTCTTCCACCTCGGTCTACCGTGGCCATAGATACCCAGTTGCGTCACGATTTACATCGTCTATCTGAGCTTAATACAAATTTATTAATTCGTAATTAACTTACTTTAAGAATATATTTGAACAACTATAAAGTTAAAGTTTGTACAGTACTTGAAAAAAGCCTAATAACTTTTGATATTAGATAAAAGATTCGTTGACTTAACTGGAATTAATCACGTAACCAGGATATGGGAAGCGTTATCGTTGGTAACGACGCAAAAAAAAGTAATAAAACAATCGACGACCACTTTTTTTGTTCAATAAGAATATCTAACATGTAAAATTTTCCACAATACGTAAAAAGGGCAATGACTGAAATAAGACTGTGATAATGTCTTTAGGTAATGGATTAAACATACCTAGTTCGTAGATTCGAGGATTGTTCAATCCATTAACTCTGTACAATTGGAACCTCTAGATAATCACTTTACCAATAACAGGGATAAAAGGAAACAGCGATTCATCAGTTCCGCGATTTTTTGCGGTCAAATATACCATAAAAAATGAAACGCAATGGAAGATACCGTTGCTGAATTGTTTTCCTTTTCATATCTGCAGTCATTCCTCGTATTTTGTTTAACTTTTACCGGGAAAAAGCTTTAATTTTGAAGGAAATTTGTTACTAACATATTCTTATTTACTGTTACCCATTCGACGAAAACAGTTATATCTAAAGGGATCCCATAAAATATGTTACTTTTTTCGTCGCATGAGTTAATGTAATAGCCAGTATTCATTGTAATGGTAATCACTAATCAGAAGACAAATTTAAATAGATTGCTTGCAACACCTTTAAATATTTACAGCACCTATAGATAAAACTAACCAAGTACATCTTGTCCTTTCATAACGTGTCATGAGCGCTGTGCGTGCTACAACTAAGCCCTCGTACACACTAGTTCATATTGGGTAATGGGTAAATGAAATATGTATCAATAATTGAAGTTATTCTTAAATTTAAGTCAAACCTGAACGCAGCCCGTTCATCAATTATCAGAATGACGTAGAAAGAGTGTATTCAAAATTTTGTACAGGTCTTAGTAATAATAAAACTCATCATAGTATAAATATGTATACAAATTATGGGGACAAAATCAATGTTTATTGTGAACACAACCTTACCACACTTCGCAACACTGTTGAACTTGACACGGATTGACTAGGTTTCGTTCGGCGGCCCTTTTAGCATAGATTCATAATTACGATCGTCTATTTAACATTTGAATACACTGTGTGCATATTTCTAAATCATAGAAGATGGTGTATTTTATTGTTACCTTTTATCAGAACACTGAATATTTAATAATTTATGGTAAGTATTAAATTGTTTTAGTACGTTTTTGATTCATCACCAGCTCACTATACGTCCCTACTGAGGGACTTTCGAGGGGCGGGATTCGAACTCAAGACCTGTAGATTACAAGTCAAGTGCTTAAACCCCTAAGCCACTGACTCTTATGTTTTTGATTATGTGTCCCTATTTCTTAATGGAAATGGTTATTAAGAAATATCTCTAGTTGTACCCAAGACCCTGGAGGTATTAAAGGATATTTTTGATGTCATAAATTAATTTATGAAAGTCATTCCGTGAAATTGCAGACAATGATGTTAATGATTATCATTCACGAAACGCATGTTATTTAGAAAAAAAAATGTATATAGAAGGTTATAAACCGCATTTAATAACACCCTATAAAGATTAGTTGTAAAAGCATTTTGTTTATTCTTTTGGTATCATCCATCACTCGTTTGGGACGTGAAAGAATAAAAATACTATTAAAGAGATCATATAGGGTGATGTAACAAATTTCATATAGTGTCATTTGCATGGATAAACATTATTGGGTATCTAAACAGTTCTATAAAAGATACGCTAAATTCTAAAATAAAATTAGTTGGGTTGATGGATGGATGTTTCTTAGAATGTATCTCCAATTCAGCTGAACGGATCTCGATGAATTTAACACAGATGTAGTACATAGTCTGAAAAAACACAAGCTACTTACTCGTACTAAGTTCTCTTTAATTCCGCACGGAAATTCGCGGGGTTATTTAAAAACGTTGTAATGTCTGAAATTTAACAATTACATAAATCTGAAGTTATATAATATAGAATTATAAATAAACATGCAATTTATTCAAGATAATTTAACTGAATACCTTGTTTCAAGTAGACTGCCTACACTAAATCCGTCTGTCTGTCGCCTTGACATACTTTAGTGCAACTAGCAATTTCACATCTGCACCTACCCCGCACAGTGACGCTGCTATTGCAGCCGTGGGGGCTTGAGAATGAGTAATACGATTTTATTGCTGTTTGAAAATCTAGTATTTCTTCTTTTAAATGTCTGTTTTCTTCATACGGCCAAATGAAACTATTTGTTATACTTATGTATGTGTGTTATCTAAAACATCATGAAACTGTGGTATTTTATTGCCATTTTAAAGTAATGTAAGTTAATATAAAACATGAAAATGTTTAATTTTACTGGCTATTGTGTTAAACTTTCAACAAAAGGTTACATTGCTGTAGAAGTCATTTGTTTTAAATATACGCAAGCGTCGACCTTCTGACTATCCAAAGAGAGAGGTTGGTCAGCCTCTAAGCTTATGTTTCCTTGCATAAATCAGCATGTGGCACAAAATAATATGTTCGCTGTCGAATTCTTAATAAAGACACAGTTCAAGTACAGTTTAAATGGTAAAACAAAATGTCAGTGACAAACTACGAACTTTGAGTTTATTGCATTAGCGAGCGCGTGTCATATGATTGACATAGAATGAACTAAGATATATGTTTCTGTACATCCTATACAACCTTGGGTTTCCAATGCCGAAACATATTGTCATCTCTTTCATTGTCTTTGGGAAAATAGAGATAACAGTTTATGTACAGTCAGGGCCCTTCGCGGTGTTCCACTTTCAGAATAAATGCCTTGTTCCTTAAACTCCGCCACTTAATACAATCAATCAAAGAGGGAGTGAAGTGCGCCAACGACGGGATAATATTAGCAATTAGCCGAATACCACTGACCGATATTTCGTACAGACTAAAAAAGTTGCATCCTATTGGTTATTGTTACGCGTCGTCGCCAATGGGTACAAAACTTTCAAAGAACACTGCCAAATTCTTCGGTAGTACTTTACATAATGTAAATTTAAAAACTGAGAGTGGTTGTTAATGTCAACTTATGCATGTGCTAAAGCTCAGTGTCAGATGAAGGTGAAAGTTTAAGTACAAACCTTTACCTTTTTTGTAGAAAGGTTAAGATGGAGAATATATATAGTTTTATTTTTTTTAAACGATAAGGTGGCAAACGAGCAAGAGGCCACCTAAATCCGCCGAAATGGCGAAGCGACCGCTGCCCATAGACATCCGCAATTACAGATGCGTTGCCTACCCTAAATCGTCGGAGGAGGAGACGCACATAAAGAAGATATTTCCCCTTTCTATGCGTCTCCTCCACCGTCAAATCCACTTTCCCATCCAAACCCTTCCTTATAAGAAATGGGTGGAACGGGAAAGGGACTAAAGTTGGGCCTTCGGCACCACACTCATCAGACGAAACGCGGAATTGCTTCCGCTTCACGCCTGTTTTCTGTGTGGTCGTGGTATTGCACCGGGCGAGCCGACCCATTCGTGCTAAGATGTTAAAGCGGGCTCTACCACTGTGAAGTGTTTACAAGTTCACTTGATAATGTAACTTTAAAGGTAAAATTTATGAAAACCAAATACCATACACAATTAAGGAACCATGATAAATTCTGTCTTACGTTTTGTTTTTATTTTTTAAAAGTACAATTTGCGAAAACGTCTCTTTCGACAACGTACTTAAAACCACATAGATATAAAAGATGCCGATAAATATCGCATTCCTGATACATTTTATTTGCCGGTTTGAAGCGATTATTGGAAAAAGTATGGAATGCTTACTGTTTAAGTGACAAAGACGGGAAGTATGTCTTGTCAGTTGTTACCTGACATGCAACGAGAACAACCTCTTGTTGTTGAATGTCTACATTTCGTTAAACTATAAATACTCTTCATTTAGATAGATGACGGCTGATAGAAATGTATGGAAGAGTAGCACATACTGTGCCGACCCTCCGTAAGGGATAAGGGCAAGTTGATGATGATGATGATCCTTCACTCAACAAATTAATGACAACTTAAGTTTAAAGTATCGTGTGAAATTCACATTCACTTAAGCCACGATTTTTGTTAGTTTTTATTTCCTAGTAAGATTTAAAAGTACCTAAGTTGTCCCCTATCCGTAACATTTCGTACATTTACGATGATTCATACATTCCCATACAATTGTTAAACCAATTAATTTAAAATTAAGTAGTCCAACTATTAACATTCAAAAGGGATTCGCAGGAAACATTAACAATGAGTCATGACCAGTCTATTATATTCAAATAGCCCGCTCCACTTACGAGTTGTTACGGAAGCAAATTAGCCATGGCCCCCATTTTAAAATCAGTACCAATAAGGTATAAACATGCGATTTTACTACACCCTTATTAACTGTTATAAATTGTAACGTGTAGGGTCAGGAGAATAATGTTTTTCACTAGTAAGTCCTATACTAAAGGACATTAATCAGAAAGTGTTAAGATTGAACGTGGATGGCTACAAAGGTAGAGGAAGACCGAAGAAAGTATGGATGGATTTTGTGAAAGAGGATAACAGGATATGTTTAACAGTGGTAGAGCCCGCTTTAACATCTTAGCACGAATGGGCCGGCTCGCCCGGTGCAATACCACGACCACACAGAAGACAGGCGTGAAGTGGAAGCAATTCCGCGTTTCGTCTGATGAGTGTGGTGCCGGAGGCCCAACTTTAGTCCCTTTCCTGTTCCACCCTTTTCTTATAAGGAAAGAATTGGATGGGAAAGTGGATTTGACGGTGGAAGAGATGCATAGGAAGGGGAAATATCCTCTTTATGTGCGTCTCCTCCTCCGTCGAGTTATGGTAGGCAACGCATCTGCAATTGCGGATGTCTATGGGCAGCGGTCGCCTCGCCATTTCGGCGGATTTAGGTGGCCGCCTGCTCGTTTGCCACCTTATCGTATAAAAAAAAAAGTGGATTCAGATATGACGGCTGATAGAAATGTATGGAAGAGCAGCACATAATGTCAACTATTAGTCAACGTTTCGGGTGCCTTTTTGCGTATTCATCAATATACACATTTTACCAATCCCAAGATATAGTGTAATTACTTCGAGATTAAGAAGAACGAAGGTTATTAATAGACTTTAAAATCAACCGATCGGATTGGCAATGAATATAATACGAGACCAATGCTATATGACAATATCATGTTAAAAAGTAGTTTCTGTTCATGGCTGTCTTTGTTTTGACAGGTCACAGTTGCTGGTAACATATAGTCAGATATGTCTATGTATTCTCAATGTACAGTCACGCGTAAACGTCTTAGGTACATTTTTATAAAGTTTAATTTATTAAAATTTGTGCGACTTTTGAAGTTATGTTACACAAGAGATCAATTTGTAAGTATTACTACTATAATTTTGTACATCTCGTTTGGGTCTTTCCAAACAAAATATTCTGTAGTTTTTCATATTTATAAATACAGTATCTACACTAATATAATAAAGTGTAAACACACACTTCTTTGTTGCCTAAGATGTCAGCAATTACAGCATATTTTTGTATAATTATTTTTTTAATTAAAAGCTCTACACTTACGTCCCGCTTTAGGCTATATATTTTCACGCCATTAAACTTAGGGGGTAAATATTTTTGGATAAAATCCCTAATGTGGGAAAGAGACCATAAGTTGCTGCCAAAATCAAGGAAGCAAAATTGCCATAGTTTGTCATCATGTCATGTCATTTTGACATTTGCAATGGATAATTTGACAAACGTAGGTAAACAAGGAAATAAAGTTTTTATAATTTACGCGGATGAAGCCGCAAGGGAACAACTAGTTTTTATATAAGAATCAGGCATTCATTCGTGTGTAAACGCAGCTTTAAAAGTGGTTGCACTTTTATTTGTGACGCAACTTTGACAGTTTATTTCGAAGAAGGACTGCACTACCTGACAGCGTTTGTGAAACTTATCGTTCGTTGGAAGTATCGCAACTGTAGTTTGCATTGTAAACCAGGGGAAGGATAGGTCATGCACTGATTACTAACTACAGAGATGTCAGCCCATTGTCAAGTCAGTGCATTGAAAATTAATCTCCTTCGTACTTGAGATAAAGGTAACTATTGTGATTATACAAATAAATTCAAACCTTCTAAGATAAAATGTATAATTTCTATGACACGAATGGATACGTGAATAAAATCTTTTGCGATAGTTGTCCTGTAGTAGTTACGAATACCAATTGTTTTATATTATTACTATTTAATTAAAAAAGTAACAAACTTCCTGTCTTTCGTATTTCTTCTCTTAATGTATCTGCTTGAAGATATAAAACGAAACAAAATTAAATATAAGCTACTAAAATATTCTAATTTTAAATATTGAGGTTCTGATAAGATTCTGCGTTGTTCTATATATAAATAATCGTATTTATATACGCAAATAATTATGTCAATAATTGGTACGGCGCGTTTGTGAACGAGCTCAAGGTGTAATGCCACTATGTGATAACGTATCTATCTATATACTCATCGACCGTTTACGTTATTTCTATCATTAATATTAACATAGAGTAATTAATGTTAGAGATTACATCTTTTTTTTTTAATGTATCCGTGAATTATCATTGGATATAAAGATATATAGAAGTAACTATACTTGTCTCTTGTTTTTTCGATGGGATATACGAGTATGTAAATAATGTAATTTTATATAAGTTTTTCACAAATTTAAATCTACAAAGTTTGGAATTATTGGCTATACAAAAGAAAAATGTATTATAATAAGATTTTAATTCTGTAAGTTATAATAATCAAGTTTCAAATTTTAATATTGATAAGCTGAGCGTTGCACTACTTCTTTCGTGTATTTATGGTATTTATCTTTGGTTTATACGTATTGTTAAAATAAATTTATTTCAGTCGGACGCCGCACATATTGTGTTGAATCAGAAGTTTTCACGCAGTGATTCACTAGGGCTTGGCTGCTTACCTTAATTTCTTATATTTTAACACACTTAAGATATAAATTACGTTTTATTATACTTTTAATGTTTGGATTTCTTGTAATTTGTTAATGCGCTATCTATGATAGGGATCTAAATTAGTCTATTGCAATAATACAATTGCAAATATTTGCCTTGTTTTTTGAATTTGTGAAGCTATTGCAATCTAATGTTCTTAATAATAATAAGTTTTGGCAAATACTATTCATTTCTACTATTAATTCAAAAACTTATTGTTATGATCCTTTTTTTTTTATAACACATAGAATGTTTATTTATTTATTGTAATGAGATTAGAGTTTGGATAATTTGACGGGAAATCAATGAGGAAAAATACTTCTTATGTTGGGAGTTTACGTACGTTTCATTTGAGTCTGCGTATTTAATATGTTTTCCATTGTTTCCTCGGCGTCATATTGTTTGATTCAATGTAGCACACTACTCGTGAGATGGAGGTACAGTCTCGGACTTACAAAATCCGTGGTGTACCACTTCAGAAAAAAATGCCTAGTTCATTGCATCAAGACAAACTCCGCCTGTTCCTACAAATAACTATTTAGATAATAGTGAGTTCAAACGAAGGGATAATAATAAAAATAAACTAGCCGTGTATCACTAACCGACTTTTCTTAATAGATTAGCTGCGTTGTATTGGATTTTGTTCTGAGTCTCGTTTCAAAATGTTACAACGTTTGTATCTTTTAAAGTGGGATACCGTCAGTTTCCTCGATTGTACCTTCCTTCTAATTGAACACTGTTAGAACATTGTGGATTTAACAATGACGAAATGGGTAAATATCAACTTGGCCAGGTTTTTTCATCTAGTTATATAGTAATCATAATGTAATTCTATGCAGAAACAGATTTATGAATATTTTCTAAAGTTACGTAGATACTGCAATGATAATGTTACACAAGACTATTACTTAATGCTTTTCTTATTGGTCAATTTTTTTATAGCATCTGTGTAATAAGTATTGTAATTCACAAGACATTATGCTCAATCACTTAGTAGTGCACATTTAGCATGCTTTTGGAGGCTGCATGCAGTCGCTGTTCGATCTAAAGCGCCGCTTATGTAAAATCGAGATACTTTCCCTGTTTGGTAACAAAACACACGTCGGTTATTGATCGCTATCAGAAATGCATAGAGTAGAGCAATTACTATACTAATGTCTCAAGAGCTTGCAGTGGCATGTATTTTAGTTTCGTGTTTAATAAGTCAAAATGATATACAAAGAGCGCTGGCAGAAACTATCAAATGCTTTGTAAGAACAGTCGTATATTGTAGTAGACCCAAAGGAAAATAGTCGAAAGCATAATTTTACAAAAAAATAATATAGTACAATAAATACTTATGTTATTTATTTAATAACTTAACAATAACTTATAAATCTTAGTAACATTATAAAGGCAAGAGTTTATGTAGATGGATATTTGTTAGTGTTTGCCGCCTAAACGGCTGAATGGATCTCGATGAGATTTAGTAGATATCTGGAAGAACATATACTTACTTTTTTATAATTCTAAGCGGATGGAGTCGCGGGCGAAAGCTAGTCAACAAATAAGAGTAATTGAAGTACCAACTTTTCCCACTGTACAACAAGATAACAAAATATCTGCTTACACAGTGTTGTCGCTCACTGTACTTTTGTGTACAAACTGTGCCCTCCTTAGAAGCGCCAGCTTGGCGCCGGATGTCATATGCGACGGAAGTTGCCCGCACTGTAGCTGTCGTGCGGAGTAATTTATCATTGAAACGTTAACCCCACGATCATTGTACTCCAATATGCATCAATAACCACGTACAAAGGTCCCACGCATTTCAGTGAACGAACTTAAACGAAATTCGCTACAATCAGTATGAACAATCAAAGCCCTATTCAATCCAATAAATCGCAATGACAAGATATCTTAGTCAAATTTTATTAATCAAATGTGAAACTGAAGAACATTGTAATCCACTTTTGGCAATAACTACGAAGTTTTAATAAAACATATAATAAAGGAGGTAAATGGTGTTCCAATTAAACGACAACTATGATAAGCATGGTTCCGTAGTTATTCAAACATGTCATTGTAAGCGTTATCATGATGAATAATACCAATTTTATCATATACTTAATAATTTTGCAGAGACCTTTCCTTTGTAAAAGCCGACAGATACAAATAATCACGTAAAGACAACATTTTCATATAAATGTTACCGCAGTGAGATACAAACCAGAGATACAAGCCACGGTAAGAAATCTAATAATTTTGTGACTGCAAAGAGCCATGTTATACTACAATTTTGATTACGGACACTGGTGGAACAACTTACAGACGGTCATTGGCACAAGTCGGTGCCAAACCGCCAGGGGACTGGTTCCTTGTATTTTAACAATAAAAATAAACTGTCTGGTTTTAAACAATGGAATAACTTTTGACATTGGAAGGGAAACGACTGGAAATACCGTCGACTTGTTTGCGGTGAATTTAAGTTGGGTATATTTAAAAATTATAAAAATTGTTTAAAATTAATATGTCAGTAAAAATATTATTGCAGTAGGTTGCGCCAAAGGAGTTGAACATCTGTTTTGCTTATTCTGTAATTTAAATATTAAATTCCAAAAGAATGCATTCATGCGGGCAATATAATTTGATGACACCCATTTAAACCTTAACTATTATCCTAATATGATGGCACATTGTTACAGCTACGTATTGTTGCACAGACAACGGAAAGACACGACCCACGGGTTTACACTTTGCATGCATGGCCCCCTTTTTCGCCAGATGTCTAAATTGTCGGTATGCAATGGCAATGTAGACATTATGAGCCACAACACAATTAACGTAGCACTTAAGGGTTGATTTTTTGATAAATCGCACGTCCTATCATTCTGAATTCTGAATTCTGAAACAGTTTTAGTATGGCAATTTTTTTTAATATAACCAATAGCGATGTGACCACTGATCATAGACATCCGGATTTGCAGACACGTTGCCTACCTTTAACCAACAGAGGATCGCAATACTTAATTATGTTAAGACCATATTAACTAAGTCATCCGTCATTGCCACTTTCTACCACTTCCTAATTTGTGTTAACAGGTGAAAAGTCTATATGCACAAGAAATTCTGTCGTAAAATTCCTAGACGATAGTTGCTCTCATTCTATAGACTTTCGAAGGTGATTCACACCGTTTTGTCTATAACAAGGATGAGTTTACGCTAAGATTGAACCGATGATACCGGTTGGGCTATTTCTAGTCGCATACTCACAGTCTGTTTCATACCCTTCAACTAATAACCAGTACAAACACACACAAATAGATCGTGTATGTTCTATTAGAAAATGTTTATGTAACTCTTTATTCTTATACTAATAAATAAACAAGTTCTATATTCTCTATAGCAGTAATCAGGATAACTGTTACTCTATCAAGAGATCTTATGTTCAAAAATATGAGCTTCCTAATATTTGTGAGAGTTATCGAAATATCTTACTTCTTACTAATATCATAAATGCGAAAGTTTAGATGAATGGATGGATGTTTCTTAGAGTACAGTTTGGGCTACAAGCCGATACGGCTTAACGGATCTCGAAGAAATTTGGTATAGATGTTGAGGATAGTC
>LD700006.1:1549738-1572935 GCA_003118335.3 Papilio memnon | reverse complement strand
CTTAACGGATCTCGAAGAAATTTGGCATGGACGTAGAGGATAGCCTGGAAGAACAATAACAAGGGAACTTTTGATTTTTTGGCTAGTAGGTCATAATTCTCTTTCACTATATTATAATCTTGAAGATGGACGTTCGAAGGTCTTTATATATACTTGTTACTAATAAAAACAAATTTATCTATGCCACCACACCCATGAAACTGCGTCACATTTTGACCCTCATCGTGACATTGGCCGTAATTCTTGGGGATGACCGTCAAAACCCAACCATGTAATATACTCAAGCACGCTAAGACCTGCTGATATATGGCGTGATTAATAAATATTGCCAGAGGAAACGTGAGAATAATTATAACAATTAAAAATAATTCCCCGACCGCCATGCACGGTGAGAAACATTAACAATTGTATAACCTACGGCTAGCTGTCAGCTTTAATGTGTGAATTCGAAATTCAAATAGAATTAAAAACAAAAAATATTGACAGTATCCAGCCAGGTTAACATTCTTCTTCGCTACAGAATTGTAAAACACTCGATGCCACTTAGATTTTTATAGCGCGGTTAAAAGTATTAATGTCATAGTTGTCGGTCTCCAAGCCTTGTATAGCTGTAAAACAGTTTTTTGTAAAACGCTATCGCATTTCATCTCACACTCGGGTAATGTAACAGAAAATGACCAGTATTATAAACATTTTTGTCGGTAAACCCCCCTTGCTCAACTTTAGATTATCATCATAATTATAAGAAAAATTAACTACTTAGGAGCAAAACATTGTTTTTATCGTAATACTATTTAAATCCATTTTTTGCTTTTTGCTTTAATCGATTTCGCACGATTATAATAAATTCCATCATGTAAATCCCACAAATAGTATTTTCAACTCATGTAGATGTTTCAAGATTTATAAACTAACTATTAACATAATTATTATTATATATTTTTTTATTCTGTATATAGTAAAGTGTTAAAATATGTAGTACTCCCTGCGAAAACCTGAACGTGATTCTTTTCGTCGCTCTATAACATTGAAATACCATTTAAAATATGGCAATTTAAATTCTATTTAAAAGACAACTCCATAAAATTAAGAATGTCATTTAAATAACTCCAAAGGTGAATATGTCATCCGGGTGTACATTTACCTTTATCTATACTAATATAATAAAGCGTAAACACACACTTCTTTGTTGCCTAAGATGTCAGCAATTACAGCATATTTTTAAATAATCCTTTTTTAATAAAAAGCCCTACACTTACGTCACGCTTTACGCTATATATTTTCACGCCATTAAACTTAGGGGGTAAATATTTTGGATAAAAATCCTAATGTGGGAAAGAGACCATAAGTTGCTGCCAACATCAAGGAAGCAAGATTGCCATGGTTTGTCATCATGTCATGTCATTTTGACATTTGCAGTTGATAATTTGACAAATGTAGGTAAACAATGAAATAAAGTACTTATAATTTCACGCGGATGAAGCCGCAAGGCAACAGCTTGTTTAATTATACAACAGACGGCTTATCACGTTTGTGAGAACGTTTTCGTAACGTCATCGACAAAATTTGTATTAGTACAGCGCCCCTACTGGGTAAAATACACGAATGCATCTTATACAAATTTTGTCGAAGACATTACGATTACGTTCTCGCAACTTTGATTCAAATATTCGTGATAAACCTCTAGTCCTATACGATATATTTATGGTTCATATGAGCCATGAAGACGTTGTACGGTCGAGTTGACACAGGAAACGATCTCTCTGTCTTTATTACTCTGTGGTATATTATAAAAGTATCTTACTATGGAACATGAGTAAGCTATGTCTACAAGGTATATGACTCAATAAATGGTATATAACAATTTCCTATCACGTTGCTACCAACGTGATTACTTTGGCGATATAATTACCCATTTTTACACACTACAGACTTAATGTCTATCGAGTGTAAAATATGTGAAAATATATTTGCCGATAGGTTTTCTTAAACCTTGTATGTAATGCAGGATCGAAATAGTACAATTTTTTTAATTAAAAAAAAATCTAGTTTAAATGTAACTCAAACAATTTTTATTTATTTACACATTTAATTAATATCATTTTTCTTTAATAAACAATTCGGTAAAAAACTTAATATGTAAGAAAATAGTTATTGCATTAAGAAGACATTATGATAGTTTTACATATAAATGATCAACGAAATTATTTTTTTATATGCATTGTAGTAATTAAATGTCACTTGATATTAACATTTATAGGTTGATTGCGTTTAATTAACAAGTTTCATTGTGATAGCTTTAATAATTAAAGTTGATAGTGCGCGTATGTATTTAATTATTCTTTCAGAGTCGTGATAAAACATGTAATGTAGTCCATATTGATTTATTAACAATACTGTATGTTAATAATTATTAGTCAGGAAAATATAATAATACTAGTTATTATAATATTTACGAAAATGATAGTAGTAGTGTGCGATTCTCATACCCAAACATAAAGACGTTTTATTATATTAAAATTTATAAGGTAATAGCTTTCGCCCGCGACTTCGTTCGCGCGAATTTAAAAAAAACAAAATCAAGTAGCCTATGTGTTCTTCCAGACTATCCTCTGCCTCTATGCCAAATGTTTAGGCTACAAACTCTAACAAACATCCATCCATCTAAACTTTCTTCTTCTTCTTCTTATAATATTCCTATGTCCCCGAAGTGGGGCAGAGGGCGTCCACAGTGCGCCGCCAGCTCGCTTTATCCTGGGCTCTGCGTTTTGTCTCGGGCCATGATAACCCGATTGCATTCATGTTGGCCGCCACCGAACGCCGCCATCTAAACTTTCGCATTTATAATATTAGTAAGATAAGATTTAATAGGCCCCATACTTAGTAAAACTGAACTTCTTTGTGTAAATTGATTTAATAGTCCCATAGGTTGTGGATTTATTTAAAACTTTGGCTCAGTTGTTATGATTTTTAGGGCGGAAATATAAATGCCAGTAGCTGGTACAATTTACTAGCACGTGTTACTAAAGCTAAACGATAACTAGCACGATATTCGATTCTGTGATAGTTACTGGCATGTAAGTTAACTGTCATGTGTATTCCCGTCTATATTTAAAGTTATTTAAAGTGTTCTTTTCTTCCCCATAGTATGTCTATTTTAATCGAAAATGGCGCGCATTCTCCGCCGACCAACCGATCCCGGTCGTTTTTTTTCTTTTATTGTGATCCTGCTTTAGCCTGACGCCGAGGGGTTGTACACCTCACTGTTCAATAATAAAAGCGCAACTGTGTTGCCAGTTTAATGTTGTTATTATCGGTATAATTTATCTAGACTAATATTATAAAGAGGAAAGATTTGTATTTTTGTATGTATTGAAATAACTCATGAACTACAGGGCCGATTTTAAAAATTCTTTACCTTTAAAAAAGCAATTTATCTGTGAGTAACATAGGCTATATTTTTTTTTATTTCACGGGGGCGAAGTCGCGAGCAACAGCTAGTACAAAATATCATCATCATCATCATCATCATCATCTTCCTCCTTATCCTACTCCCGTAAGGTCGGCAACAGGTTTTTGTTCTCCACATAACTCTAGTACCAAATATATTGGTAGGAATTCTAAGTCATTTTGCTTCGTTTGCTTCTAAAAATGTATTGTAAACTATCTTTGATTACTAATATCTCAGTGCATAAAAACAAAACTTTCCTCCATTAGAAACGTGTACGATGGTTGTTCGATACTTGGCTTTCTCTAAAACGGTACCAGTCTTCCGTAAATGGACCACGATCACCAAAGTGAAAGTCTCTTACAAGAATAAGTTACTTAATCGTCCTTAGTACACTGTCTGTAGTATCTTAAGCCTTTGTTATTAAAGCAAACTGAATACTCCCGATGTATGTATGCAATAATAGCCGTTAACTTGACGTAATACGGGCTATATTACTCTGCATCAGATGTATAGATGAATAATGTAGGGTTACTAAACTCCTTGTTATTGCGCCGAAATAAAGATCGACGTCTCGGTACGGCTTGACATGAATTAATAGATTGAAAGGTCGAAAGGAAGTCACTTTCACTCACTTTTGCTGGCCTAGATTATGCTTGAAAGTTTGTTTTTTTTGTAACACTCGTGATTGAATAATTACAATTAAGATTTCGCTTTAGCATTGAATATGGCATATAAGACTATCATGTTATGCGTTATTATATTTCTAGCAGCCTTATCTCCAATAGCAGTTTGGAAAGTTAAAAATACGATGTTAACTTTTTCTTTGTATGCTTATATAGTATCTGTGCATTGATTTTAAATGTGTTCTTTATCTGGGAATAGTCGTTGTGCTTCTTATTCGCCACTAAATGAGAAAGTATGTTAGATTTAAGATGCGGTAGTTTTTTTTATAAAGCCTTGCACAACATACGACTGTTTCAGTCTTACATTACATTATTACGAAAAGTATACAAATTCAGTGTAAAAAATGTTATAAGTCTAGCAATCATAAGATTATCCATATCGATGTCGCCATATACGATGTTTAAAACGCAATATTTTCTCTCTAATAACTGATGTAATGTCCAATAGAAATGCGTATGTGCAACGAATGCGTTATCAGTGCATTTAAGAGCACGTTCGTCTACGTATTCAAAACGTACGCAATTGTGTATGCAAAGGAATATTGATGGGCAAATGCTATTGAGCCGAGCAAGTCCGCCATTTTAACTGATGTTTTAAGTAGGGAGCGACTCAATATACCTGCCTGCCTTTCTCAGACGTGCAACAAAACGAAGACGTTATTCGAGTAAAAAAGAATGGCCGAACCTGAGTCTTTCAATAGACTTGAATGTGTTTAAAAAATCCATAACAGTATGTCAATATCTAACGTCTTAAAATGTCCGCGAAGAATAAACCACAACAAAGAAAAAAAAATGTACAATCATATAATTTGAACTGCTAATTAGTTTTTGATATGATGAATAAACTTTCACGTCTTGTAGCAGAATCGAGGTCGACAACAAGGCGGTATCCGTGTTCCAAACTTGACAGGTGACATAATAATAAGGAAAGTGGGAACATAAAATGTTGGAAATAATAGCAGGTTCTAATGGTCCAAATGCTCTGAAGATAAGAATTTGCGTAGTTCTAAAACCAACAAATTAAATTTTGAAAATGATGCCATAAAGATAATTTATTTATGTGTCATGATCTATCACAACGATGCTGTAAATTAAAATACCATGTGACTATAACATCATTTTCTTGACGCACTACTTAGTCAATATAATTAGTCTAACGTATGAATTTGGTAGTATCAATTTACATTTTAGGCGTATGGAACCTTGATCGATTTGTTCGCTGTAAGAAGGATAAAACATTCAAATAAGTTTATGAACCTATTATTAAAAAAAAAAACATCGATGGTACGTAAGTATGCGGGAGTAGAGATCATTTAAACAAATGAAATTCAACGCATATCTCACTATCACTCGACACTTAAGCGACGAATGAAAATGTTTTCAAAATATGAACGCTGCAAGAGTGTACCTAAGTCTGTTCCTAAGAAAATAATTAATGTGAATTTAAGACATCACAAAATTCACACATGTGCACGTTATAAAACTGTAGCCACACCAAAGTTTGATAAACAAACAAACCACAGCTGCTGGCGGCGACCTGACTTTTTGGCATCATAGTTTGGCTTAGCTTCAATTTTGACTTATACATCATACCGTATAGTATATATACACATTTATCTTATTTTTGTTGCTCCAGTAAATCCAATTTTTTAAACGATCTAAAACGAATACAGTAATCATTTATATCGTCTTTTGTTTAGCGACTTCTTTGAACTTAATCTCTTTTGAAATTAGTTTCAAAGAACATTCCAGAGTATTAGCATCTCGTTGTCATTGATTTATTTTGGTATTGCAACAGAAATATACATTTAAGTCATTTGAAGCATAAAATGTCTGTTCATTAACAGCAAAAACAACATCTGCTGTACGAATAGACCGGCTCGGCGCAATACCACGACCACACAGAAGATAGGCGTCAAGTAGAAGCAATTCCGCGTTTCCCCCGATGAATGTGCATTCGTCCTAATGTTAGTCTCCTTCCCCTTTCCAATCTTTATTATAATTAAATTATGAAAAGAGGAAATATCCTCTTTCTGTGTGTCCCCAGTCCCCAATGATTAAAGGTACAACGCGTTTGCAATTACGGCTGTCTGTGGGCAGAGGTTGCATCCATACCTCATCGAATTCAAGGGTCCGATTGCTCGTTTGCCTTATGATATAAAAAAAAGTTTTCTCAATAATAACAGCTTATTAAATATGGAAAATTTACAAAATTACGAAACATTTAGAAATTAGGATACGTTCTCGACGATATTGCGCAGACAAATTGGAAGGAAATGATTTACTGAGAGAGGGTCCCGTAGAAGCATTTATTTCAAATCTTTGCTTTAAAATGCAACATAGCGAAATGTAAAGCGTAATTCTCATTGATTGGTCGGCTGTAATTAAGAGTTATCGTTTACATCACAACGGTCACGTGCGTTGTACCGTTCTTTTACAATCACCATTGTTTAGCAATGTTTTTAATTAGCTACATGTTTCCAAACGACATGCTAGTACCTACACGTCTTTGGTAATCTGTGTATGCCTTCGATGTTAGTTTATAAAGTGTCTTAAAATAGTTCGAAATTTATACCTTAAGTTATTTTGATTGCCCGTTCCATTGCGACCTTCTACAACCTTATAGGCTTGATGTTCTAGATCGAGGTGTCATTCGTTCGTTCTTATTTTTCCACAGAATATATTTTTTTAATAACTATTACTTACAGGTAAGGCATCAGACGATAACAGTTTCACATTAAATTTATCTGTAACGTAACTAAGTTTTTTTCGGAATACCATTAAAAATAAATCATTCCACAAACCAGTAGTATAAAATAAGATTGCGTTGAAAAACTTGCGTTTTCAATCGGTATGACTTTAAACAGGTTGCATCTGTCATGTAATACGATACGCACAGATACACTTGTACCCAGAAACGCAGTCAGCACTAACGTTACAGACTTTGAACCATTTGTAAGAAGGTTACACGTGTAAGAAAGTGTCGATGTAGCAGTATAGCCGGCGCCAACTAAATGCACAGTAGGCTATTTTAGATTTTCTGAACTTAAAATAAAATTAACCTGACACCATGCTTATACTGCTTCAAATTATGGTGAATGTTATTATCAAGTAATTCGATATTAAAACATATTTGGTTAATAATTATTAATATAACAATGTTATATTTGCTGCAAAATGATATGAAGTTTATTCTTTATTCACAAATCAAACATTTAAATGTACAATTAATAAAATGAAGGCAATCGAACTCTGTCATAATAAGTTATTCATCTCCAATACTCATTAATTTTGTCGCTTGTCAAATCCCTTGTTACGTTACATTTCCAAAACATTACTGTTTATAATTCAGTTGGAGTACTATCGAGTCTTTGTTCCGATTACGAGCTTGAAGTAATTTTTAAATGAAATTAAGTGGACAAAGGAAGGTCCGTCGTGTTTAATAATGCCATACGCGTCGTGGTGGTGCGTTGCGGAAGTCCGCGCGTGTTCCGATGGCGAATTTATTGCAGGATGAAACCGATCATCGTACAACTTTAAAATAATTAGAATAATGAGATAGACGCCACACGGACTTGAACTGCCGAACCGCTTTTGTGGGTATGGGTTTACCGAATCCCCAACACACTTTTTATATGTGATGATGTGCCAGTATAAATTAATAAATATCTATACATCCGACAACTTTTTTCTTAATTTATTATTATTGCAACCGGAAAATTGCTACGATGTATTTTTTAAGATGTTTTTATAAAAGATTAATAAAAACGTTTTCAATAAATTTTGATTTTACTTTGGTATGTATACTCAGAACTTCCTTTTGTCTCATATGTCTGTAATTATAATAATAAACTTTAGTTTATTCTGTAAGGGTTCATAAATATCTACGGATATTCGTTTCTTTTGAATATTTTAACGAGACACGGAAGGATGCAGTCACGTCGTCGATCAGCAAATTAACAAAGACTTCACTTCCTCCATATTTGTCCTTATTTCGTGTTCTTCGCAAAAGTTCCTTAATTGATAACATGCCGATGATAAGGCTTACATGTTTAATGGCCGGTGTCCCAGCTAAATACAATTAACCGTTCGTTAGTGTTTTTGGTTCGATAAATTCATGAAATGCGTTTCCGAACTACGTAACTTGAGTTTTGCTCCGTTGAAACATAGGTCAAACTAATACTAATGAATCGCTAGGTAATGACAAAATAAGTGTAAACTTCAAAAACCTAGCATTAAAGCGATTAACTGAGCTTACAAAAAGAAACTTAATTTTGTAAGTCGAAAATTTTACTTAAGATAATTCATCATTCATTTAATTGCGTATTTAGATGTCTAATGTATATCTTTTTAACAGTTTATAATTTTTAAGGTCTTTCTAGATAACAGTCTAAAAACTTGTTTATAAAAAGAATAAACCGGGTTGTAAAATCGCGATACATTGAGGTAATTAGAACTCGTTCGGAAGCCTAAAAGAAACCGTGCAAGTACATTCACCTCATGCCGACGACCGGACGATGCACTTACTAGAACACCTGATGTCGGTAAACCGTCAACAAATTTCGAATAAACGACACAGTTTGTCGGTGTCAAGTTAACCTAGTGAATTCCGGCTAATGACTTCCAAGGGCTACTAAATGTCATACAATATTCGTCTTTATCACCTCTACGATAAAGTTTGAAATTGGTAAATCCTAAAAGTATAATCGACCGTTAGTAGTGTTATAAAGGAAGACACGCGAAATTAAAAAGCCGATCGTACCGACAATCCAAAATAAACTCTATTGTTATATAAATATGTTATAGATCTAAACTACATTGTAATAATTGTTCAACTAAAGTTAGGAATGACATTTTCTAAGGATACATTATTAAACTTGAATCCCTGTAAGACTAAAAGACAACAAAGCGTTTTCGTAAACATGTTCTGGCAATGGAAACTCACGGGTACAGAGGATAAACGCCGATAATAACCACCGGTGGTAATGTCAAAGTAATAAGTAGCGACCATAGAATTTATACTATCTTGGTCTATTAACAAAGTACGTATTCGAATATTAAACGCTACCGGAAATGAGATTACATTGATGGGGCATTGCAATAAAGATATATGTAATGTCGTAAAAGTACATTATTTGTATACTTTGTACAGTCAGCTACATAAATGTGTACATTCACAGATTAGAAACTTGTGTATGCCTTCGGTTTTAAAAATATTTATGCACGATTTCGTCAATAGAATGTATTCGTTGGAAGCATATAGTTGGAGTTGTACATTCGTATTTTTGAAACCGAAAGTGTAAAAAACTTTCTGAAGCTGTGTAAATGTATACTTTTAGGCAATTAATATAATTGTAACTAACGTAATTAACTTAAACACTCCGATCTACCGATCCCGCCAGAATGGCGCGCTATTCCAAAACGTCGGAATGACATTGACAGCTGTCAGATATGGACGGTCTATGCCGATGTTCTAGTGTTGCCCGATTTTCTTCTGAACAATACCCATATTTATGCAGCTAACTATATAGTTATTGTCAGTTGTATCGTGTTTGTTTAAATTAAATGTGAGATTATTTAAAAATTTTAAGACAATTACACGCTGCATCAACATTCACTTTATCTTCAATTCGTCGGTATGGCATTTAGTTTTAAATATCGTGTTGAAAGAATCAGCAAAATGTACGGGTTGCGGTCGTTCGCTCGCACCGGGCTGGCATCGACCCGGTATTTTCCCACAAGGATCGATTCTTCTACATATCGCAAATTTGCGATACAAATGCCGCAATGTAACGCGCATGTTAAACCGGTGTGAACCAGTTAAAAGCGGCAATAGAAGCCTTATCTATATTATTAGGAGGTTATTGAACTATTCATGTGAGCCTTGAAATAAAGTATTTCATACAACTTACATAGGTATTGGTTCGATATCCCAACGTACATTGGCGGATATCCGAGGTGTTCAACTTTTTTTCAATCAAGTCGCAGTGACTCGGGTTCGCAAACGACAATTTTCGTACACACATATAAAAGCTGCATCTTATTGGTAATTGTTCCGCGTCGTCGTTTCAATGCGTACAAAACGTTCAAACGACTGTAGCTTGAAAGAACACAGCCAGAGTCCCCGATAGTACCTAATTAAAGCAAACAGTTCAAGACAATAGTAATTTTAGGACATAATGCATTTTTTGTCTGAGTAATTGATTTTACGATACGAAATCAGTGTTTTGATACACATCTAATAATTCTCGTGAATCACAGATATCTAATCTAATGATTATCACATACAAATAAACCGTTCAACGTTATTTTTTGTTAACAATTACGATTGCAGATGCTAAGATAAAAATAATAGTAGGATCTAAGATTATCAACTGATTCTTTTGTGATAAATGAAGTAATGAGCATTGCAGAAATTACGTGTAATGGAAACATCATCAACGTGTTTTTAATATTACAAGAACAATTCCGTCAACAATATTACTATAGGACAATTTAATTAATTAAAATAATTGTTAAAGAAAAATAAACTTTATGCTATTGTTTTTAATGTATACATTTGTTTGTTACAGATGCCCCGAATGATGCGAATTACATGATATGCGGCGTGGTAATTGCCATGGCCCTTGTGGGCCTCATCATAGTGCTGCTGGCTCTAACGATAAAGTAAGTATATAAACTAAGGTACCTAATAGATTTCACCTTATATGATACATAAGAGTTGATATTACGTTTTACCAAACATATGAAAACAGAGCTCAGTTAGTGACCCGTATTGTTTAGAATCTAGGTCGTAGTTATTAAAACATGTTAAATATTATAATACTAGCACTAAGTTATAAAAACATTCTACAATAAGTGTTAAAAAAATCTACGTGATAAAGTTGTAATGCATTTTACTCATAAAAGTTATAAATATGAGTTGCATTTCATATTCAAATTGCGGCGTACATTCCCAAAATAAAATAATATTTTGATGGATCTAGATTAACTATGGATTAGAATAAATCATAACAAGTTTGAAAATTGT
The DNA here is from genome assembly GCA_003118335.3 of Papilio memnon. NCBI lineage: Eukaryota > Metazoa > Arthropoda > Insecta > Lepidoptera > Papilionidae > Papilio > Papilio memnon. The sequence continues at coordinate 1,561,771 of LD700006.1, read as the reverse complement.
GCCAAAATACATCGTCATAAATCGCCTTTTGCTCAAGTGGTAAATATCAAGCGTAAATATTATGCTTATATAATAGATAATTTATATCATTTATCTGTGTCGTTATAATTTTATTTCGGACGTTCTAGAACAGTCCGTCTCTTCAAAATTATCAACGTCTCAACTATCATATTCATTATGTATAGGAAACGTTCAGACATTTGGCAAATTGTCAGGATTTTGCAAATGACTGCATTCCCAGCCGATTCCGTAACATCACTTTTAAATGGTGTCGGATTTTAAACTAGACATCTGTTGCAGTAACGGTCGTACTTCCCAAACAGTCACACAATATATTATTTCTCTCTCTCTCTCTCGCTTGCTCTGAAATTGAGACAACGATATGTTTCATGATAGCATTTTGGCAATAAACTTACGGTAATGTTGCATAAATGTTTCCCTGACATCACTGTCTAAAAATATTGGATACCTTTTGATGCAAGAAACAAAGAAATTAATCAGAAATTGATACTCTTCAAATACATGTGCATTATTAGCTCTTCTCGTCATAGTAATATGTTCAAAATGTATTGCCAAAGAACCCACATAAACATACAACAATATTATTCAAGCTTTATCACTGATCTGAATAAATGGTAGGTCATTACTCGGAAATTAAAGCTTTTGCATGTTGTTGACAATTATTTCTACCTCTATTATTAGTTCTAATGTACCTCCCGCAGCCATCAACGCCAAAATGGCGGATGTCAAATAGGCACAAAATACCGCGTATAGAGATATATTGCCTGTCGATTTATAGAGGTCAGTAATTTTTATTATTTTTTAATGATCGATTTATCGCACTGAATCAATTGTATATTACATAAGGGCAGATGTTTTATTCTATTGTATGAAATCGCAATACACATGTTACAGGTACACTGTAGATTAAAATATTTTCCTTTTCTGTTCCAACAGATAATAAAAACAATGTCAAATCACGGAACTTGTTCCATCCGCATTTGTGGATGTTTCCTTATTTTGTTGTTTTGCTTGTATTTGTTTCCTGTTCAATCTTCTTTATTACCTTTGATTATATGCTACTTTCTTTATGTGTCATGAATTCATAATCAATCTACTTACTCTTGTAAAATATAAATTGATTATTTAATGTTTATACATTCAATTATTTCTTAAGCCAATGATCGTAATTTCTGACAACAAATAAAGAAAATTTATTTTCTTATATCAAACTGAAATGAAACACTCGCATGTTTCAAGATAACTTAATTGTGAAGAAATACAGCAGAAAGCTTAAACACAAAAGAAACTAAACTTCCTAGCTTATTATCCAATTAGCTAAACAGAGATATTCACCATCTGGTACGATGACATAATAGCGCTGTTTGTCACAGGCAGATTGTAAACTTCATCAATATATAACGTCACTAGGAAAATTAAAAAACACAACCAAATTAAAAATAGACAAAGTGCACTTGCAAGACAATTTAACTATCGAAGCTGTAGGTTATGTATTTAAAAAGCTGTAAAATATGCTTTTTTTAAAAAAATCGAAAATCAGTATGTATTTATTATAGTCCGGGGAATTAAAAAAAAAAAACAAAGTAAATAGCCAAAGTTTTCTTTCAGACTATCCTCTACATCTGTGGCAAATTTCAAGTTCATCACCATCTAAACTTTCGCATTAATAATATTAGTAAGATTATATAAAAACTAAGTTCTTAATTATACCGTAACGTGTATAACAACAATGCTAGTCATTTGTTCAAGGCGTTAGAACGGTCGGGCCATGTTGATGACTTCAAGGATTTAGCCAAATTGCACTTTGTTTTATATTTCGTCTATAATTATCGACGCTCACTTAAATGGATCTCGAAAACTCTTTGTTTTTTTATGAAGATTTATAACTTTAATTTTATTGTCTTACAAAAAAAAGTAACAATGGGAAGTAGTTAGAATAGATCCTACTGCATTGTAAACTTTTATAATATTAAATTTATTTTTGAAAGGGAAACTATATAGTTAGGAGAAAGCTTTCTGTTTTTAAATATAATATTATAATGTATAATAAAACTACGTTTTGTTTACAGTTCAGTGAATAATAAATGAGTCATACGTACTTGTATCTTAAATGTTTACTATTTAAGGTTTAATTTCCATTCAACAGCTTATCGTATAACACCTACCTCGCATTGCTACTTAAATGAATTCCTTAGAAACCATAGTCACATTGTATTTTGTGTCCGGGTCTAAAAGGATGCGCAAACTAAACCAAACTCTATAAGTACCTTAGGCAACGACAAATGAAAATGGTAATATCAATACCAGTATTTGTTTAAAATCCAATGGATGGAACTCGAAACGTTTACAGTTTGTAACGGAAAATCGTACTAATTTGAAAGAAGAATATTATTTTAGTTGGAATTTGAAATAAACAAAGGTAATTTTCTTGTTTAAGGCTAACGTAACGCGTTTAAAGTAAAAGATAAACAGATAGCTATCACGAATATTTTTCTGACAGTTGCGAGAACGTATTCGTGACGTCATCGACATTTGTGTGAGATTTGTTGGTGTACTTTACATCCGATAAGGGCGCTGCGCAAATCTAATACGAATTTTGTCGATGTTACGAAAAATTTCTTATGAATTCATAGTAGCCGTCAGAATCCTTTGCTTAACGAACTACATATTAGCACTTGGGTTGTCGAATTCATAGTTACAAAATACAGAGTAAAAATAACTTTGACACGTACTTGTATAAGGTACATTTTGCAGTAGCAATAAACAAAGTGACATGCCATACTGTTGCTATAAATCATACATTTAACTACGACAATGAACTAATTATTAAAGTGGGTCAAACATATGTCAAGCCCTACAAATTAAAAAATCTCACGTCACAAATGAACGAAATTGACCCGATTACATGTATTGAGGGTAAATGAAAATAATAGACTTGTAAAGATTTAACTTAGTCCAGTGCAGCGTGCTCCGGTGCCGCTGGTAATTAAATAAACGATTCGCTGTACGTAAGTTCGTGAATTTATTGTAATAATATTATAAATAGATAATATTATAAATAGATTAGTGACGAGTGTACAATAAGGTTTGCACAGGATGTTATTTGTGATGATCCTAACAAGATGTGTTAGAAAACTCCTAAAAATTATGTAAGTAGAAACAATAGTTGCCTACTTTAAAAGTTTCGTTAAAGTAATCAATCCTGTAAGAGACAATTAATTAGAAATTCTCCTTTTTTATGTTTTTAATTTTAAATACAATAGTTACAATGGGTGCCATCACCGTCATCAACAGCCTTTATCTAACCGCTGTACATAAGCCGTCCCCAATACCTTCCGCAAAATTTAATTCATGTTAATTTATTTTCCCGTTACAATTTACAAGAACGATCAAAATGGTACCGCTGTTTAATAAGGAAATAATTAGCAGCAAATTATACAATTCTAAAATATACTAAAGTCAATGTCATTTGCAGTAATAAAAGGGTACTTTGTGAACCAGATCGCGTCGTCAAGTAATATTGATAACGTTGATCATAACCTCGGGGTTGTTTCGACTATAGGAAACTTTAATTTGCCGAATAACGACAAAATTTTCGCTTTCAAAGAAGTTAAACAGTAGACTAATTCTGAATTGGTCGTTAACTGATGGTCAAGACGAATAGAATGAAACCCTTAGTAGTTGTGCCTTTAACCTACCATTTAAACGTTAAACTTTAGTTTACTCCATCATTTGATATCAATCCCTGCATATTCTAGGTTAGCTGTTATTATTCTGAGGGATTACAAAGATAGAAAACGACTAAACATCATTGATTACTCTAACCACCAACTACCTCGCAAACGAAACCCTACACGCCTGGTACGCTAACCACTCCAGACTAGTTCTAGCACATATGAGCCAGTTTTAACTGTGCTAGTCATTAAGACCTAATTGATTATTTCCGCAGTGGGATATTCTCATGTGGGGAAGAGACAATAACAATTGATGTGTCGGTAATAAAACTCATTTATTTTACAGAAACCTTGAACAATACATTTTTACTGTGCAGTTTTACATTTAGAGTTTGATCAAACACCGTATTTATATAATAAATAGTAAGGACTAATATTTGGATCATATTTTTATATCAATTTCTACATCGACCAAAATTAATGTCAGTTTTGTTAGTTAGTTTTAGTAAAGCACCTAAATTAAATTCAGTCTCGTTCGTTTAACTTTTTATAATGTTTCGTGCATAAATAATGATCGTATCGATAATAAATCGACTGCGATACAAATTAAAGCGGATCGTAGGCATTTGAAGAATGCTGCTTATTTAGTTTTCTACATTGTTGTCAACTTGAAAAATTAAATACATTGCAAATAATGGGAAACCATATTTTCGTTTGGTATAAACTAAATCTTGATAAAAATTTATTTAAATTCTATTTTATTTTAATTAGGCTATAAGTTTTACGTTATCTTACCTTGGTAAAGAAAATAAATGCTGCATTAAACTTCGTTCTTGAAATTTTTATTTCTTTTCACGAAAACCGTCTGTCCGTTGTGTGTACGTCATTGTATTAGCAATTAAAACAAACATTACACAACAATGATCCAAACAGCAAGGTTTACCGTCGCTAGGCGTTGGCCTCCAGCCAGATTTCAGTCTGTCTGGATGTACAACGTTTACTGATCGACGTAAATTCACAAACCGCAAGTCGTCTAACCCTGTCTGAAAGATGAGAATTGTTTTCGTTTTCTACAGATTTTGCACACCATCCGAAATTAAAATTATAAAGGTGGGTCTACGCTCGACGACCCGAGCAAGAGCCGAACAAATATTCGTTTAGTGTGGACCAACTCATGAGCATCTCACCAGTGCGTTTCGAGTGCTTGAGTCGTGCTCGACTGTGCTCCGCCAAATGTAGGTTTTTTGGATTAAATCAAAGAGATTTGCATTGCATGTTCGATGAGAGTGATTGTTATACGCTCGTTTTACGTCCACATTTGTCGCCGAGAATCTAGCAGCTCGGCTTGCGATAAGCTCGTGCTCGGCTCGTCTAGAGTAAACCCACCTTTAGTCTATGTTTGACTATAATTTAGGCTCCAAGACATTTAAACTAACATATCATTGATAGTTGCTTTTTGACACAGTGAATAAAAATATATAATAATTTTCACAAAATTAATAAATAAAAAAAATTGAACAACAGTAGATTTCCTGATTGTAAATTAAATAAAAAAAACTTCATAGGTACCTTTATAAGTAAAATTGAGATGTAAACAACAAAAAAAAACCTAAATTACACAAAAATACATTTAAGTGAGCAATTCCTCTTGTTCACTAGTTGGGTAATTTACCATATGAAGTATATTTAACATTTTTTCTGTGGACAAAAACAAAGCATCAAACGGTTTTTTACTTTGAGTTAAATACATTATAACAGCAGCATCAGTGTTAAACTCACCCTAGTCCCTATGTAACAGAAAATGTTGTTTTACCTTTCTATTTTCCCCCTCCTCCTAATAAAGGTTTAAAAAAACCTATTTTCCTGATCTGTTTGTATGAATGGGAAACATTCCAAGGAGATTTTCTAATAAATCTTATTATTTTTTTAACAAACAGAATGGATATGATGAAATGTAATAGTTTTTAATAATAAAATTATAATGCTAGCAGATAAAAAGGTTGTTGAAAACTTTCTGATTACTTTTTTCATATTATTATTATATCGATTAGTATAAGCAACGTTTAATAATATTTATGATGACACGAGAATGGTCACTTGGAATTAAATGATACATAGAAATGTGGCGCCATGCATTAAGTAATGGTTATTGATCAAATTAGAAATCATCGAGACCATTTGACGGTGGGAAAATGGACGTAATAAACTGATTGTGTTACTTTTTTCTTTTCTTATTCGTGTATTATATCTAAAAGTATGAAACTCGTTAAGTCAAAATCTTCTTTAATTATCCTCAAAATTATAACGATTTCCGCGCTTGCAACTAATTGATTTTTTTTTGTCGGAAATTGCAGTCACACCGAGTGATTCTTGAATAGGATTGATTCATAATAGCTGAGTGGTTAATGTGTTTAATAAAGAACTTATATGAAAAACCCTTTTTGTCACTACAAGTTATCTAATCGCCGGATAATGATACTAAATACAGGTTAGCATATTGTATGGTTTGACGTCAAAGCTCCATCGGACGTTCTCTGTATGCTTTAGTGTTTCGAGAGTTCTTGCGAATTCGGAACGTTTTAGCTTTTGAAAGATTCATCTTATTCAGCTTTCGCTATCTCGAGTGCAACAAGTTCTGGATAAGAGCAGACGCGAGTTGTTCATTTATAGTGATTGCAGTGATGCATTATAACACGTTATGATAATCTAGAATATTATATTCACTATCGTTCGGTTTGAACCCGCTAGTTGTTTATGTAGTATTGAAAGCATGCTTTATGCCGATATTCGTTGGCGTGCCAGCCTCTTCAATTTTGTCAAGGTGACCGGGTAACAAAGCCGACTCAGCGCCGGCGATTTGCATCTCTAATAAGTCATTCATTTTCACCTGAAAACACATTATGGTAATTAGCGACAGAGGCGTAGGTAGTGACGCAAGCAACCGTCACGAATCGCTTTCCAAATGTTAACCGTAACGTTTGCGTTAACTTTTAACTTGGACAACGTAATTACTGAGGGCTTCATCGAGCCGGCTGGCGAGGTCGAGTCCCCGTAACATGGCAATAAGGTAACGGGAGAGGTGTGTGGTGTGTAGACCGAGTGCGCGCGGCGTCACGACCGCGCCACGGACAGTCAAATAGTCACCGTCGTGTCGGCCGCGTCGGCTGTGCGAGAGCGCCGGCTGGCCGGCAGTCTGCGCCAAAACGCGCGCCCGAGCGCCCCACGCCGCTGCCGCCGCCCTGCCCGCGCTAGTGCCGCTCGCCGCCGCCCAGCGCTGCCCGCAGCTACCCGCCGCGCGCTCTAGTGCGTGCCCCGCTCTCGATGACCCTCGCCCCCATCGTCGTCGAGGCGATGAAGTGCAAAGAGGAGAACTGCGAGGTCGGAGTCGTACTGGAGCGCAACTCCCTGATCGTACTCTCCGTCAACAAGACAATCGTCTGCCTCTGCGGCAGGGACAGGAACGACCCATTCGAGCGCGGGTAACTCGATTGTCTTAATGTTATCATTTGCGTTCGCGCCATCGACTGCATGGCTGATATGACAGTTGGCTCGATGCGCTCCGACCGGTGCATTGCATTCATTTCGCTTAATGTTTTATTTTTAAATTCAATCAGCATTACTTCAACACAATACAAGACATTCTCAAAGGGTTATCAAGATATACGTGCGTTAGTTGAAGTTTTTTAGCCGAAATATACGTGGTTTTGCTAATAAAGCGAAATGAACAAAGATGTAATTTTGCATTATTTTTGCTCGACGCATCCCGCATCACGTCGATCGGATGTCTTGTCCGGCATGCGATTCTATTTAAAACCAGACAATTCGATATAGTCAGTTCGTTTGTATAGGCGGACAAAAACTTTGTGTTGGAACATTGCAGGAACTGATCGATGACCGCATGTAAAGGCAAGGTCGCGGTCGGTCGTACAATGCCTTCGAACTACTTGGAGTTTTTTTTCCATTATCATTCTAGATTTATTCATTTAAAACAATGGAAGTTGACTCACAAATCTACGTTTGAAACATTCGACCTAATACATTTTTTTTACCATTATAACGCAGACAAATTTTTCGACGCAATTTATATTGCAACAAAATAAAAATCTCATTTGTTTCGAAGCCATTGTGGAGTGAGACATATTTCTACACAGAACCAGTTATTGAGCGTATATACGCGGAAATATGTTGAATAAAAGCAAGTCTGGTAACTAATTCAAAAGTTTAATCTCGAGAGAAGGTTGTTTAAGCAAGCCGAGTGTCAACCTTCCGTTTATATCAGTAACACGTTAACCTACACACAGGTACGACACATTCTGCATGCGTGGAGTATGTATGGCGACGACGCATGCATGTGTGACGACTTTCTTACGTTTATATAACCACAATGCCGATGTGTACGTAAAAACAGACATGTACTTTATAAACAAAACCGTACCAAGAATCGGTTTCGCGAGCCCCGAGAACAGAGTTGATACAGAGTGGAATAAAACTCACATCCTTCTAAGATACAAATCGTTTTAAGCTTTATTTCGTGGTCCACAAAGTTTAAAATGTGTAAACCTTCTGATAAGTGGGCAACCGAAAGAGTTAATTATTTGTAGTATAAAATATCTACACGGGATTTTGCTCTTTAAGGTTAACCCTTTAGGATCATACTTCTTTGAACTGACTAACTGGAATTAGTGAATTCCACACAGAGTATTGCTAAACGATTATTTATCAATGATTATTTTATTCATTCACAATTTGGTAAAGTATATGATGAATTCTGTCCCAGGCTTATAATTAAGTTAAATGAAACTTGAGCTAACCAAATTACCCGAATAGTGTGGAAAGTCGTTTAACTGGATTCGATCGCGAAAACCTCTAACAACGGGCCTCGCTGATCAATGATTCGAATAATGTATTCTTAAACACCCTACTTTTCTATAAGTTGATAACAGAAATTAAACTTTATACCAACCAAACAGAGATTGATTTACAAAATCTCGAATTCCCAATAAATTCAGACAGTCGTTCGACTCGTTTTCGACTGTCTAGATATTCTTATTGGTATTTATAGATTCGATGAGGCAAATTTGCAATTTTTAATAATTCATTGCTGGAACTAAACACGAAAAGACAATTCGGATTTAAAGTTCATTGTTCTTTTAAAAGATTTTTATAAGGAACTAGCTTTCGCCAGCGACTACGTCGGCGGGAATTTAAAAAAAAAATTGTAAGTAGCCTATGTGTTAATCACTTAAAACATCAAGGGTATCTAAATTTGATTGTAGAAAAAAACCATTATTTGTTTGAGATTCAAATAAAACTGTTTTATGATCAATTTGCTAATTCCTGGTTTTACAATTGTCTATACAAAGGTCGTATGTCAAGTCAAGTAATCAATTATTATAAAGCTCTAATATAAATACTTGAAGACAATGTCTCCTTGTTTCTTGGAGAATTCATTTGACTTAGTGCAATATTATTATAACATTGACCATATAATAACATAATTAACGACTTCATATCTATAAACTTATGCGTAGTTTAAAATGTTCTCATTTCAATTTATTAAACACTAGCTGTTGCTCGCGACTTCGCCCGCGTAAAATTAAAAAATATAGCCTATGTTACTCACAGATAAATTACCTTTCTAACGGTGAAAGAATTTTTTAAATCGGCCCAGTAGTTTTTGAGTTATTTCAATACATACAAAAATACAAAAATACAAATCTTTCCTCTTTATAATATTAGTATAGACTAGCCACTCGCTACGGGTTCACTCGGCAAAATATACATCTTGTATGACTCGATGTTAACAACGCTATCTATCATTAAAAATAGTTTTCAAATCGGTTCAGTACTTTTTGAGTTTATTCCGACCAAACACAGCATAAAATATATATTTTATTAGCCCCGTTGCGGGCAATCGTTATTATGATTAGAACAATTTCTTGACGTTATTAAAACGTACCCCTGTTGACTTCCATCAGAAGTCTGACGTCACCGCACACAATCAAATGAGCATCGTTATTAATTTTATCAATTCGACTTGAACACATTTATCGTTTTGTAATCGACCGCGCTTTATTACCATCTACAAACTTGACATAAATTGAAGATCTAAAAGTTATTTGTTGTACAATTTAATGGCATTTCGATATAAATCTAGAATTAATGCATTTTAAGGATAATGTTATTTGTATTATGTGCGATAAACATTTACGTATGTGCATTTTAATTTTCGTAGATAGAACTGCAATCTGAAGGTTAGTTATCATTATTTTAACATAATTTTTCAACATCGTATTGATAACCTCGTATTGACGTAAAAGCGGGGTCAATACGTGATCTTATTTGTTTCAAATAATGTAAATTAATTTCAATTAAAACATCACGCCAGATAGATTGTCGTTATCAAAACGTTAAGATTTTGTCGCTTGAATATTAAACATTATTTCAATTACAGTATTCTAAAAGTACAGGAATTATCACTTAACACACACACAAGAAAACACATTACCACCCCAGTCCAGTCTCTCGGAAAAATCAGAGCTGAGAATGTGTTTGAAAACAAATCTTGTGGCAGTGGAACTTCACGGTAAATCGGTACTTCAATCTTAGAGCGGGCACACACCTTTACTAAACTATCGCACGACTATTTAGTCGTGCTTTGATTCCTATGATGTTATATGGAGGTGCGCACACTACTCTATTTTTAATTGTGCAACTAAACAGTTGAATGGGCTGTGAAACAATCCACAATCGCACAACTGTTATGCGATAGTTCAGTCAAAGGTGTGCGCACGCTCTTAATCGTTTTGAAATACTCGTCTGTCAACCTGATTCCTTCACTGTCAACAGACGCGACAAATCATTCAGACAGAAGTCAAAACAGAACAACTCATTATAGCGTCAAGGTTTCAATGTCAATCAATTGTACAAGGCGATTGACGGACGCAACTCAAATTCAACATAATCTAACCTAAGGCTTGCTACAGACACTTATCTGACAGTTTTAACGGAGTCCAACAGACGAACAACGAACGAAAGTCTAACAGTGCGTCTGCAGTTAAACTGTTCAGTTCAACTGACAGTTAACATTTCGTCTATATGCACAGTTGTAACTAAACAGTTCGGCTCTTCAGTTAAACTGCCAGATCTGTCTGCAGCGGGCTTAACCATAAGTTAAATGTATACTGCTGAAACATCGGTACAAAAATATACAATTTGTTGTTATATACAAGTACATATACAAGTATTCTGGCCGTGGAACCTCGTGTACATTACAATGATTAAAACTTTTCACAGACAATCACGAATTAATACGAGATACTGGTGGAAACAATTGTTTTTGTATATCAGAGTAGGAACAAAAAGTAACTTTCTAGTGGTTTTTTATATTAGCATAATTTTATCATAAAATCTTTATATCTGGATTTAAAGATTTTACATTGAAAGCGACTTGAATTGCAACAAACTATAATATAATATCCCTCAGGACGTCGCTCGCAGGGTGTCCTTTAAAGTTTCAAGGGTAACGACTTATTGCAGCCACTACCTGTGTTTTTTATTCCACATTCATGTCAAAGCCCCGGAGGCTCGGTCGAGTTGGGAGCGGGCTAAGGGCATTGCACCTTCCCGCTCTCCCTTGCCCTGCAGCCCTACTTTGGCGTTAGAAGTGGAAAGTGCGAAATACACACCTCCTTTCCGTTTACACGCTTATAAGTATGGGCCGGAAAGAGATGCAGTCGGGTGTTAGCTCCGCGTTAGTTTCTTGCTCCGTACCCGCTAGCCATAGAGCCAGCTGTGTGCATGTCTGCATCGAATGCAGTTCGTTCACGTTATGTGGACTTTGAACTCTATTAATGGTGAAATCCAATACGCCGTCTCCCTTGTATTTATTATTATCAGTAGGATCAATACGGGTTAAGCGATAGCTTTATTACTGCAGCTCTGTTTTCTATTTATTGATTATTACGATAATAATTTAATGTTGGTTTTTGTAGAATTGATGATTTATCTGTTGTTTAATTTGGTGTATATTCATTGTTTTTCTTATAACATTGTACATATTTTTGGTATAAAGTTGTTTGACGCAAGAACTGCTTAAACATCATGCGATTACAACATCTGGTTTTCACTCACAGTCGTTTTTTCCTAATTAGATTGTAAGGATATAAATTACACCTTAAAGATTTTATTTGATAGCAGACCGGTGAGCGGGACAAACCGGCGGTGTGGCCGCAGTACTGATGCGTCATTAGCATTACGATACAAGATCGACGCCGTCGCTACAATCCGTAGCTTTTCGCGGAAAACGGCCGCACTCGCAATCAACCCCCCCTCCCTC